>JABUQX010063334.1:0-10000 GCA_015478945.1 Trachelipus rathkii
AGTTAAAGTTAAAGTTGGAGATAAAGTTAAAGTTAAAGTTAAATTTTCATGTCGAAGGATAAGATTTATATTTTTCATGTATTAAATACAAATGTTTTTTGAAAAACATTGTCTTTTGATGAAAAACATTTTTGTTTTTTCGAAAAACATTTTCTTTTGATGAAAAACATTTTTAAAAAACATTGTTTCTAGAAAAAAGTTGTTAAATTTCCACGAAAAACATGATTTTAGGGACCATAAAGCAATAAAGCAGTAAAACACTACAGCAAACAGCCTCCAGGGGCCCCCACCCCCACCCCCACCCACCTCATGTTTTACTGCTTTACTGCTTTACCATACATACTATTAATAAAAATATATGTCACTACCTATTTTTTCTGTTCAATCATATACATTTGTATTTCACATTACTCTTTTTCTAAAACTTTTTAAAACAAACTTAGACTTAAATAAATATATTTTAATTTGTAACACTTATACATATAAGAGAGATATTGTGTAAGATTTTATATATATATATATATATATATATATATATATATATATATATATATATAAACAGCTAACATTAACAAATTCTTAACAACAGTAAAGTAACTAACATAACATACAAAAACGTAACATACATTTTCATGTATGTTCTCAATATACTAATGCTAATTTTATACAAGATATAGTAATATTAATAAAGATTTATCGTATCCTAAACTAAACGATTGTAATAAACTAAGAATAATATATGCATGACACACATCGACACACACGCTCAACGTAACAAAGTCACATTAATAAAAGCCAATTTAATCAAGAATATAATAGCAACGCACTACGCTAAACATATTAACAATGATACGCGCACGTATCTTTAACATCATGTAACCTCCAACTATTGTAATGAACCAACAACGCCATGCATAAACAAGACAAACACACATATTATCAACAGAATATAAGATATGGCTAGATGTTAATTTCATATGGACTGCTTCGCATATATAATTAAAAATAGACAATATACGGAAGAGAGTAAAACATCCAAAGTGCCTTGCTACTATACATATATATATATATATATATATATAAGGTTAAGAAGGCTAAGGTTGTTAAGGTTAAGAGCATGACCGCGCATGCATACTGGGCCGATTTATATCGTAGCGGCGTCACCTCCCAGGCAGAGTGGTATACCTTCTTATTTGCAAATTCCTTCGGGGTGATAACCTGTAAATCTATCACCAAAGTGGTGTCCCCGGGGTACCTCCCTGGTACATGGTCTTTATATATTTTATTATGTATGCTATTTTGGATTTCTTTTATTTTACACAAAGCATTTGTATACAGTTACTCATATATATATATAGTATATATATATATATATATATATATATATAAGAAAGTATATATAAGATATATATATATATATATATATATATATGGCGTATAGTAAGTATATACATATAGTAAAAAGACTTTGACACAACTGCTGACAAACGTCATCTATATTTACCCTACTCTGTGATTGGCTGAAATATCCTATACCTTTCCGTGATTGGTTGAAATATCCCTTATCTCTTAGACTTGGGTTTGTTCCAGTAATATTACATTATCTTTTCTCTCGAGACTTATTTTATCGTCATATTCGTTTAGATTTGAACGTGTGGCTGTCAGTTCTGCTAAAATGATTTTTGTTAAATACATGCACGAAACTCCTTCTTGGCAATGTTAGCATTTATTCGTTAGTCAGTAAGATAATTAGACAGGGTTGATAAATCTTGTTAACATTACCATGTTAATAACAACATTGATATGTCCCAGATATGTTTAAAAGTGTGAATAGGGTCATGCCTGTATGTAATGTTAGCTCTGATGTTACATGGAACTCAATGCAAAAAGTTTTCTATTCGTAGTTTAAAAGCTAATTTTGTCGTTAAGAGTACTCTTTGGTTCAGTGTTGTTATGTTAATTTTTTTTAGGTTGAATGTAACATTGTGCCATGTTAATATATGTGTGTAGCGTGTGTGTGTGTGTGTGTATGTGTGTGTGTATGTGAAAGTGTGCAATTAAGTTTGTTTATGTCCTTAAATTTTAGTTTATCAAAAAAGCAATGTTAGGATACGTTAAGTCTTTGTTAAAATAATGCATTATGTTATAAAATTAACATTGAAATGTTATAGACATGCATGAAAAAGTGTGAATAGGTTACGCTTTTGTATACTTTGGTTACTTTAATGCCACAGTATGGAAATTTGTTATCAATACTGTTTATTCTAAAAGCAGAAGCTATGCTGGTAGGCTTCATGTCATTATATCTCCTAGTTTAGGTGATGCTATGTTAGCTTATTGCAGTTTAAAACTTTGATAGCATGCTAAACTCCTTTTGTGTGTGTGTGTGTGTGTGTGTGTGTGTGTGTGTGTGTGTGTGTGTGTGTGTGTGTGTGTGTGTGTGCGTGCTATTTATTCTTAGCTTACAATCGTTAGGTTAGGATACGATAAATCTTTGTTAAATATTACTATGTTAATAAACTAACATTGATATGTTAAAGACATGCATGAAGTGTGAATATGTTACGTTTTACAAGCTAGTTAGTTACCACTTTATCTGTTGCTTGGTTGAAATTCCTTGTTAATGTTAGTTGCCATATATATGCTATATATATATATATATAGCAGCAGAGCATATATATATATATATATATATATATATATATATATATATATATATATATATATATATATATATATAAAAAATCTATCAATATTTTTCTTTTAAGTATTAAAACTTATAAGCTTTTTAAAAAGTTTTAGAAAAAGGGTAATGTGAAATACAAATGTGTATGATTGAACAGAAAAATAGGTAGTGACATATATTTTTATTAATAGTATGTATGGTAAAGCAGTAAAGCAGTAAAACATGAGGTGGGTGGGGGTGGGGGGTGGGGCCCCTGGAGGCTGTTTGCTGTAGTGTTTTACTGCTTTATTGCTTTATGGTCCCTAAAATCATGTTTTTCGTGGAAATTTAACAACTTTTTTCTAGAAACAATGTTTTTTAAAAATGTTTTTCAAAAAATAAAAATGTTTTTCATCAAAAGAAAATGTTTTTCGAAAAAACAAAAATGTTTTTCATCAAAAGACAATGTTTTTCAAAAAAACATTTGTATTTAATACATGAAAAATATAAATCTTATCCTTCGACATGAAAATTTAACTTTAACTTTAACTTTATCTCCAACTTTAACTTTAACTCTAACTTTAACTTTAACTTTGGTAATGAAACAGCTTTTCTATAAATAAAATACCTCAGTTTGAAATAAAAATGTAAGACTATGTGTATACGATCTCTAACTAAACATACACATACACACATACACACATATACACATGCATACACATACACATACCTTTATATAGGGACTTGATATATCATACATTAAACAAGTCGAGTGCAAGTTTTGACTTGAATATCTCAGTTGTGCAACATATGAATACCATTGTGTATGACTAAGAGAGAACCACTTAAAGTTCTCTGTTAAGTATATATATTTGTACAACATAAGGCTGCTGTTACATATATTTATGCAACATGGGGCTGTTGATAGAGCGTAAGTCTATGTATTATTAACTTATATCCTTTTAAAATTTAATTTAAAAGGGTAAAATTTGGGGTTCGGCTCCCATCTCAATTGGTGTCCCTAGACATCTTTGAGTGTAATGAAACTATGTTATTCATATTCTACATCACTAAAAACGTATATAAACACACTAATATTATGGTGACAAGCACATATTTACTAATTCGGCACCGCATCGACCCTGCACCGGTGCCGATACCGATAACTCCAATGATTCATTTGTTCTATCTTACGAAACTTCTATTTCCTTCCTTCATCTTTTCTCTGCCCTGTACTCTGTAATTTTCTTTTTTTCCAGCTGAGGATCCACTCAAAGGGGGTTCTCGAACTCATTTTGGGGGTTACGAAACCCAAAAATTCGGAATCTATGTTCTTTGAAACATATATATATATATATATATATATATATATATATATATATATATATATATATATATATATATATATATATATATATATATATAAACACGTCTCAATTGACTCAATACGCAAAACTGGGCCTGAGCCAGAATTCACTCCGCCATCACAAATTCGGCCCGGCCCGATGTCTGGTCATATGACTTCTTCTTTCCCTCTCTTCTTTTTATCTTTTACTTCTTCTTCTCTCTTCTTTCTTCTTCATCTTCTTTTTACTCCTCTTCTTCCTCCTTTTTTCCAGTAACAAAGATGAGCTCACTAAAGCGAGGCATCAAAGATGGAGTCATCAGCTAGCATCAAAGCTGAGGCAAAGCTGAGGCATCATAATAGAGGCGGCCAAGCTGATAGGCATCTCTGGTGGGGCATCGATATATGTGGGAATGGGTGCATGAGTGTGAATGTGTGTGTGTGTGTGTGTGTGGAGTGTAGGTGTGTCTGGGTGAGTAAGTGTCCATATGGATGAGAAATGCCCAGATAAATGCACCAAGTGTCTATGGTGTGTATGTGGGTATAAGGTCATAAAGTGTGTGTGTGTGTAAGTGTGTAGGTGTAGGTATATGTGTGAGCTTAAGTGTCTATGGGTGGGTGTATGGCCTATCATCGGTGTGTGTGTGTGCAGTGTGTGTGTGTGTGTGTGTGTGTGTAAGCAGTCGTGTGTGTGTGTGTGTGTGTGTGTGTGTAGGTGTGAGAGGACAAATACAGGTTAGGACAGCGACCTCATGTTAGGACAGTTCCCTACAACAGGTACTGCGTCAGATACCTACATGTGCTCGACTTAATCTCACTTAATCCCTCACGAACTTTTATGAAAGGTCAATTTCAGGCCTTGATACGGTATCAAGGCCAAGACCGAAATATCAAGGCCAAAACATCAAAAAGGGGGCTAAGCGACCTAAAGGGGGGTCAATCGTAGAAGGAAGGAACCATCCTAACAACTTCTAATACACACCAATCGAATCCCTCAGCACCTCAAACATAGGGGTAGACACTGATAGGTGTGTATTCTATGACGCGTAGGGACATGTCATTGCGAAGTGCTAGAAAAGGCTGGGTACTAACTGGTACTAACACCTTCTAATATATACCAATCGACTCTACGTACCTTATAACATAGGGTAGGCATTAATATGGGGTGTGTTCTAAGATGTAGGACATGTCGTGCTAGAAGCTAGAAGAATCAGTTATGCCAACTGAAACCCTCAAAAATGAATTCTACACCATTGAAAACATATATGTAGACACCTCATTTGTTCTAATATGTGGTAGGAGCCAGAATTCCATTCGGGCACCGCAACCACCAGCTCCGGCTCCGGCTCCATATGGTTCGCCAATTAAATTAACATAGCCATTCTATTTCATTTATTCTCTTCTATACACTCACCAAATTTTTAAGTCCATTTTTTAAATTTTAAGGGGGTGGGGCCCCCCAACCCCTTTGACTTGATGTAGCGGCTTGAAACATTGATACCAATGCATACAAGGAAGACATCGCCAGCAGCTATGGCGATTTAACACCCTTTTGCTAAGATATCATTTTGTCTATTTCTTCCATAAATGACTGCCCGGCTGGGGCCCCAGAATGCGGCGTGCCCTGGGAAAACTACGGGAACTTGAGGTTTTTGAGACATCACCCCTGTTTGACAACCTGCCGCAGGTTTCTTGCACGGTACGAGCCACGAAAAACGCATGTTTGTGCGTTCCAATGGGCAACGGCTGAAACGTCATGCTCGGCAATAGCGGCAATCGACTCGGCATACCTCAAAACATACTAAACCATCTAAAACTTGGCTTCATAGCTCAAGAAACAAAAAATGCTAGTGGTAATATCTAATACTACTTAGCAGTGAATCGATTCCATAAAAACACAGGAACGATCCAACAGTGTCGGAATATACTAATCGATACAAATATCGGAAATATTCAGGCATATACGATATATCGCACTAGAAGTGTTGAAAAGGGGGTGGGGGGATATACCATAGAAGGAACCTCCAATCCCTAGCAATCACCCTCTTCTAATACTTCAATGACTCCCTGTACCTTATAACCTAAGAGAGTAGACACTATTATTAGCCGTGCCTTATGACGTAGGATATGTCATAGAAGGTAAAAGTGGGGTAGTAACTCCCGTGAAGAACCAATCCTAGCACTCCTAATATACACCAATTCATTCTCCGTACCCAATAACCCAGGGTTACACTACAATCGGTGTATTCTAAGAAAATGTAGGACATGTGTCAAGTGCTAGAAAAGGCTTGGGGTGGGGTAATAACTCCTATAGAAAGATCCTAGCGACCTTCTACAGACACCAATCGACTCCCGCACCCACACACAACCTAGAATAGACACTACATCCGGAGTATTCTATACAATATAGGCTTATATCAAAAGTAGCTGAATATAGAATAAGATATAGAATATAGAATATAGAATATAGAATGCGTGGAATATAGAGGGCCTGTGTAGCTACTTGCGGTCACTTTTGAAGTGACCTTTTATGGCGGCATCCTTTGAAGTCTCTCTATTCTTCGCCTCCTTATCAGTTTTGCGTGGTTTGTGTTGATCCCTTAATCTGATCCCTCATGTATACTACTGTGGATGTGATTTGCCTTGTGAAGGAAGAAAGTTTGAAATGATTGGTAGATAGTGGTAGGGTGTTTAAAAGGAGGGGTTTGAAAGTAAACGTTGATAAGAGTAAGGTTATAGTTGCGAGTGAGGACAGTCCTCAGAGGAAGTTAAGTGTTAGATGGTGATCAGCTGAAACAAGTGTCTAGTTTAAATATTTAGATATATGTTGGGATGGGAACGGATGATGCAGAGTGTAGTAGGAAAGTTGTGAAGGTGCAGAGTTGGTGAACAATTAAATCCTTGTTGGATGTAAAGAGACTAAGTCTTTAGTGTGCTAGGATCTTACACATGAGTATGTTGTTACCTGTGCTAATGCATAGTAGTGAGATCTATCTGGAATAAAGCTGTGGTTTAGATCTTAAAGAAACAATGAAGTTCAGATGGACAATTAGGGTCGTGTTAGGGGTGTGAGAAGAATTGATAAAAATGAGAATGAACGTATTATAGCTGTATGGTGTGAAGAAAGGGGTAAATGAGACAATAAATGAGTACGTTGAGAGATGGTTGGTCATGTGGAGTTCTGATGGATGACAGCTTCTGCTGGTTGAAGCGGATGTATAGTGCAGTGGCTGGGAATCGACCGGCTGTGAGACCGAAGAAAAGTGGATTCAGTCAGTAAAGGAATGGCTGAGTAGAAATGAATGGGTAAGAGGCGAGAAGAAGTAATAGAAATGAATGCCTTTCTGGAGTATGGTTGTAATTCGCCAGCTGGGCGAATGAACCCCCACATTGACGAGATGCTATAGTGAGAGGGTCCGTCGCGGTCCCGAGAAGCTCTAGGGGGTGAATTTCTCTCTGGACTGCGACGAGTTCTCACCAAAAGGTATAAAGGGGTGGTAAGCTGGCTTTCTTCTATTTGCGTCATATTCTTACCACTTTTCTGTCTCCGGCATGCTGAGCACCCAAGTACCCCAGTCTTAGAGAGAGGGCGTGGTTTGATGATGATGGTGATATAGCAGAGTTATATATACGTTATATAAGGTTACAGCATATATATATATATATATATATAAGGTTAAGGTGGTTATACAGTATAAAGAGCTGATATGTTAAGTTATATTATATTATGTTGGTTATGTTAGCAAAGTTACATATATGTTATTATATTATTATTATTTCATATACATATATATATTATTTATATGTATATATATATATTATATATATATTATTATTATTTTAGTTAAATGTTGTTATATATATATATATTATATATATATATATATATATATATATTATATACCCATATATATAAAAGATTTATTATACATATATATACATACATATATTATATATATATATATATATATATATATATATATATATATATATATATATATATATTATATATTCTCACCACACCCTGGTAACTCTTGCAAACAGATGCTAAATTCCACATTAAAAGAGGTTCATTCGAGAAATATTCAAGGTAATAATAATAATAATAATAAATAATAATAATAATAATAGCACAATAATAATAATAATAATAATAATAATAAATAATAATAATAAGAATGTAATAATAATAATAATAATAACAATAATAATAATAATAACAATTAATAATAATAATAATAATAATATTAATAATACTAATAATACTAATAATAATAATATTAGGTAATAATAATAATAATATTAAAATAATAATCATATTATAATAATAATATTAATTAATTTAATAATGGTAATAATACTAATGATAGTATTGGAATAATAATAATAATAATAATAATAATAATAATAATAATAAATAACAATAATAATAATAATAATAATAATAATAATATAATAATAATAATAATAATAATAATACACACACAATAATAATAATAATGTAATAATAATAATAATAATAATAATAATGTTTAATACACACACACATTCACATACAATAACACACCCTCTCCCATACACACAGTAATAATAATAATAATTTAATACTCATAATAATAATATTAATAATCATAATAATATTATTATTAATATTAATAATAATATTAATGGTCAATAATAATATTCACAATGGAAGATTTGAATTATTGTCATTATTTAATAGATATTGGTTATAAATTATTATTATTAATATTATTGATATTATTATTATTATTATTTATATTATTATTATTAGTATTAGCGGCTTAGCAGTAGCAAGTGAGTAAAGTGTATGAAAGTAAAGTAGTAGTAGTAGTGGTAGTAGTAGTAGGGAGTAAGTAGTAGTAGTAAACAAAGCAATTGTTAAATTTTTGTTTTTATTGTACAACCGCAACCGCAACCCGCAACCGCAACCGCGGTTGTTGAAAAATTTAAGCAACCCAAAACCGCAATCCCAGCCAGGGTAATTCCAAGCTTCGTTCATCATAGAGCAGCAAGGTTAAGTTAAGTTAGTTAAGGTTAAGCATGGTTGAGCAGCAGTTAAGGTTAAGTTGCTGTTGCTAAGGCTGCAGCAGCAAGGTTGTTGCGTTAAGCATAAGCAGGCGCGCGCGCAGCATATATATATATATATACACGCGGCGTATTTATATATGATTATGCGGCGGCGCGTGTTAAGGTTGTTATATAGAGTATAGCAGCAGTATTATATGTATTGGTAATAAGTATATATAGAGTATATATATATATTATTATAAAGATATATATATATATGTTATTATATATATATATATATATAAGAATATAATAGTATATATATATATATATATATATATATTATTATTATATATATATATATATATATATAGAATATATATATATGTTATATATTAATATATATATATATAAGGTTATTAAGAACCTCCCTCGTAAACTGGCTCAAACTTTACTCCAGTCCATGTTGAAAGCACACATATTGAATAAACGATATGCAGGTTTATTTTAAATATAAAATGATAATAATGATAGTGATAGTGATAATGACGAAATATATTATAATATTGAAAGAAAAAAATGATAATAATAAAAAGTAAATTTATTTTTTACAATGCGTTTATACATTACATTTAAATGGAAAATAATTATTACAATGAAATTTTATGAATATAAATTTTCAATTATATTATTAATTTGAATTTGAAGAGACAGTGAATATAGTCTATATGAAATAATATTAATTAAAAGTGTGTGGCATAATAATAGTGTTAATATTAAAATATAGTAAATAGTAGTGAAATATAATGTAAAAATTTTGTTAAATATAGTGTTTGGCATAATAGTAATAATGATAATGATAGTAGTATGTATATGTATGTATATTTATATATATGTATTTTTATGTGTATGTACATATGGTATTTGTATATGTATATATGTATTTTTTATATTTATAT
>JABUQX010063334.1:15000-22500 GCA_015478945.1 Trachelipus rathkii
ATATATATATATATATATATATATATATATATATATATATATATATAAAAAAGTAAATATATTTTTTTATATATTTATATATGCGACAAATATAGAGTACCTCAAAGAAGATATATATATATATATATATATATATATATATATATATATATATATATATATATATATATATATATATATATATATATATATATATATATATATATATATATATATATTTTTAAAAAAAAATATAAAAATAAAAAAAATATTTTAATTAATTAAATAAAAATTTAAAATTGAAATTAAAATCAAAATCTTTTATCAATACAAAATTAATATTTTAACCGTGAAGAGGAGCAACAAAATTTTCATTTCGGTTCTCTATCAATAGTTATAAATAATAGAAAGGATACTTTATCAAAAATAGCTGAGGAGTAACAAATTTTTATAGCTTGTTCTTTTTATTAAAAAACAATTTTGATTTTAAATTATAAGATATGCAAAAACTGAAATTTGGCCAAAGATGAATGGATATTTATTTCACCGATGTCGGATTATAGGTAGATTTTTCTTCAGTTTTAGGGCGACAGGGCTAGCAACCCGGTCCTTTCCTTGTAGTACTCTTGGACCAGCGTTGGAATCTTATGCTTCTAGAAGCACAATCCTCTGGAGAGCTCTGGGAGAACGAGTTTTGAGGCCTAATGAAAGAAGATGTTCTACTGAAAGGGCGAAAGCCCTACCTGAGAGTGTTAACTCTAGACTGGTGTCGACCATTGCGCCAAGAAAATGGTTCCTCAAAGTGATCTAGGTTGCTTCTTTTCGGAAATTACATTAAGAGCCAAATGACAGAAGAAAGCCCTTCCTGAGTTAAGTGTTATAGATTATATATATAGCAGAAGAAGAAAGAAGTAGCAGTTATATATATGTTATATACAGTATATATATATATATATATATAGCATATATATGGTATATATATATAAGGTTATAAGGTGTATCTTATATAATATAGTTTTGTGAGGTGAATCTGAAGAGAGTTTGAGAGGATTGGTAGAAATATTTGGAGGATGTGTAAAAGGATGGGTTTGAAAGTAAACGTAGATAAGAGTAAGGTTATGGTTATGAATGAGGACAGTCCTCGGTGTGAAGTTATGCTAGATGGTAAAGTTGGAACAAGTGACTGAGTTTAAATATTTAAGATATGTTGGAAAAAAGGAACGGATGATGCCGAGTGTAGAAGGAAAGCAGGAAAGAGGCTGGTGCAATTAAAGTAGGATGTAAAGAGACTGGAGTTCCTGAGTGCGCTAGTGTCTTGTGTGATGGTGCTATATACCTGTGTTAATGTATAGTAGTAAGACTATGGTCTGGAATAAGAGGTATAGATCTAAAGTACAATGTGTTCAGATGGACAATCCTAATGGCGTGTTAGGGTGTGAGAAGATAAAATGTAGAGGGAATGAACGTATAACAGAGTTGTATGGTATGAAAAAGGGATGAAAGTATGTTTAGATGGTTAGGTCAGAAAGAATGGATGATAGTCGGTTGGTTAAGCGGATGTATAGTGGTATGTGTGTTGGGAATCACTGGCTGGTAACACCGAAGAAAAGTGGATTGAGTCAGCAAAGAATGTCTGAGTGAGTGAAATTTGCAGGGGCGAGAAAAAGTGAATAAATAGGTGTGTAGCAAATGGCAGGGTTTTAGAGAGGGTGGTGTATGGTTGTGCCCGCTACCTGGCCAAGGGATAACCCATATTAGATGCCATAGTAATATCCGTCGCGGTCCCTTGAAGCCTAGGGTGATTGTGCGGCGAGTTCCCCACTCAGCGCGGTATAAAGGGAGTGTAAGGCTGGGGTTTCTTTCGACTTGTGTCATATTCTCCTACTACTTTTCTGTTTCTGGTACTAAAATAATAGCACTCACCCCAGTCTTGGGGGAAAAGGTGGTTGATGATGATGATATATATATATATATATATATATATATATAAAAAGTATAAGATATATATAGATATAAAGATATAGACAGAGGTAGCTATGTTTAAATATATAATGACATACTTAAATACATTTATAAAAATAATAATTTCAATATGCAGGAAAACATGATAAAAGAAAAAAAAAAAAATATATTGGCAAGTTAAAAATGCCAAAAGTACTTGCAAGTCACAAGTACCAAGTACAAAAGGCTCAAGTACAAGTACACTGGTTTTAGAAAATGCAAGTACAAGTACAAGCACAAAGTATCCAAAATGTAATTTAAGTACAAGTACAAGTACAAGTACTTGTACTTGAACCCAACCCCGATATATATAGAGAGCAAAGATATATATATAGTTAGTTAAAAGAGAAAGATTATATATATATATATATATATATATATATATATATATATATTTATAGAGTATACATATATAAATTACATTTAAATATATATATACAGCAGCATATATATAAGGTTAAGCATATAGTATAGAAAAATAAAGGTATAATAGATATTATGTTAGTTGTTACATATATTTATTCTTATTACATATATATATAAAATTATGCATATTATATTACAGCATATACTCATATATATATTAATTATTATTATTAATAATATATATATATTATTGTTATTATATATATATATATATATAAGGTTGGTTAGTATTATTATTATTATATTATATTATTACATATATATATATTATATTATTAAGGTTTCATACATATTAGCTATATATATATATATATATATATATATATATATATATATATATAAATATATAAAGATATATATATATATATTATATATATATATATATGTTATTAGTTATATTAGTTATTATATAGTTAGCATATATGCCATATATTACATACATATATAATATGTTATTATATTATAATAGATATCTATATAAAAACAAATAAGAATGAATATGTTATATATATAAGTTACATATATATGCAATTATCATATATTATTCTAATAGTTATATAACATATTTTATAGTATATATATATATATATATATATATATATATATATATATATACAGGTATATAGTAGCAGGTATATATATACATTAAGCAAAATTACACCGCAATCGCAACCGCAACCGCAACCGCGGCTGTCACTGGCTCAATAATGCAAATCGCAACCGCGGTTGTCAAATTTAAAAACCAAATGCGGTTGTCAGGTATATGTATTTCATGCTATCAAAACTTTCTCTTTTATGACAGTATATAATATATATATATATATGTTATATATATATATATATATAGGTTATATAAGAAAGAAGAATAGCAAAGAGCAGAAGACAGCAGAGTAGCAGTAGTATATATATATATATATATATATATAGTCTAAATCTGTGTTATATATATATATATATATATATATATAAACAAGGGAAAACACAATAAACGTGTGAATATAGTATTATTATAAATCCCCACATAAAAATAAAACAAAAGAAAAATTACAAAAACCACGAACTATACTTTCGAGAGGACATACCGCCTCCCTGCATTCAGGCTCGTAAATAAAACTTCAATAAAATTAAGGACAAAATAGTGTGTTAAAATAGTTGGTTGTTTAAGTGATGTTATTTAGATATTTCATAAAATTTTAAAAAATAAAATTGGTAAATTCACCAAGAATATTGGCATTTAAAACATTAAGATTATTTGCATTCTTAGTTAGAAA
The DNA here is from genome assembly GCA_015478945.1 of Trachelipus rathkii. NCBI lineage: Eukaryota > Metazoa > Arthropoda > Malacostraca > Isopoda > Trachelipodidae > Trachelipus > Trachelipus rathkii. The sequence goes on from JABUQX010063334.1 coordinate 18,678, forward strand.
AGATTCTAATCATTGTTTTTGTGAGCGTCTATGACGGGAGATATCAGCTCTATATTTGTAACATCGATCCCATGTTCTTTCTCTTCTCTATGCTTTTGCAGGGATGAGTTACGGTCGCAAATTTTTAGAGAGTAAGAATGTGGTATAGGTATGTATCTTTTAAAATAAAGATAATAGTGTCTTTTCCAACTGACAATTTTAAAAGATACATATCTAAAGATTTTATGCTTGTTTCAGGTGTCCCCAACACTACTAAAAAAAATTCCTACAAAATTTAAAATATGATGATTCAGAAATTAAAAATGTTGGTGTCTATAAAGAACCTAGCAAAGATTGAGGTTCTTTATATATTGGAGAAACTTTGGATTTGAAAAGAAGAAAATACCAACATTCTTACTCTCTAAAAATTTGTGACTGTAACTCATCCCTGCATAGAGAAGAGAAGGAACACAGGATCGATGTTGCAAATATAGAACTGATATCTCCCGTGATAGACACTTACAAAAGACAATTATCATAATTTTTTTAATCAAGATTGTAAATAATTTTAATGTTTAAATGCAAATATTCTTGAAATTTTTTTAAAAATGTCTTATTTTATGAAATATCTAAATAACATCATTTAGACAACCAACTATTTTAACAAATAATTTTGTCCTTAATTTTAATAAAGTTTTATTTACGAGCCTGAATGAGGAGAGGCGGTATGTCCTCTCACGTGGAGAAGTTCGTGATTTTGCACTTTATATTGTTTTTTTGTTTCTGTGGGTTTTTATATAATTATAGCATATATATATATATATAAATATATATATATATATATATATATATATATATATATATATATATATATATATATATATATATATATATATATATATATATATATATATATATGTATATAGTTTTGTGTGACGAATCGGAAGAGAGTTTGAAATGATTGGTAGATAGATTTGGTAGGGTGTAAAAGGAGGGCTTGAAAGTAAACGTTGATAGTTATAGATGATATTGTAGTGTGATTCAGTCTTCTCAGAGTGAAGCTATGTTAGGTGGTGATCAGCTGGAACAAGTGTCTGAGTTTAAGTATTTAGATATTTTGATAAAAGGGAACGGATGATGCAGTGTAGTGGAAAGTTGCGAATAAGTCAGGAAGGTGGCTGGTAATTAAATCGTTGTTGATGCAAGGGCTGTCTTTAGTGTGCTAAGATCTTAAGAAGACATGAGGGTGTACCTGTGTTGTGTATATAGTAGGGATACTATGGTCTGGAATAAGCGATCTAAAGTCCAGATGGACAATCATAGGGTCTTGTTAGGTGTGAGAAGAGAAGAATTGATAAAATGAGAAATGAACGTATTATAGAGTTGTTGTGGTGTGAAGAAAGGGGTAAATGTGAGAGGATAAATGAAAGTACATTGAGATGGTTTGGTGGTGTAATGGATGGATGACAGCCGGTTGGTTAAGGGATGTATAGTGGTGGTGCAATCGTGACCGGGCTGGGAGACCAAAGTGAAAAAGTGGATTCAGTCAGTGAAGGAATGCCTGGAGAGAAATGTGAATTTGGAAGAGGCGAGAAGAAAGGTGCATAATAGAAATGAATGGCCAGTTTTTCTGAGGAAGCATGGTTTTGGCGAACCTGGGTCAAAGGCGGAATGAACCCCACATTGGTTACGAGATGTTATTAGGTCCGTCGCGGTCCGGTAGCGTCTAGGGGTGAATTCGACCGCGACGAGTTCACCAAAAGGTATATAAAGGGGCGGCCATTTCTTCGATTTGAGCTTCATATTTCTACCACTTTCTGTCTCGGCATGTTGAGCACCCACCCCAGTCCTTAGAGAAGGGGTGATGATGACAGATATATATATATATGAGCAGTATATATATATATATATATATATATATATATATATATATATATATATATATATATAAATATATATATATAGTTATTATATATATATTATTATATATATATATATATATATTATTATTATTATATTATTATATTATAATATACATAAACATTACATAACATTATTATGAGTATGTATATTATGAGCAGTTATTATTACAGGTTACAGTTAAAGATACAGCATAGTTATTACATAAGTTATTATTATTATGTTATTAGTTACATATATATGCTATTATATGTATATTATTAAGTTATTGATATATTTATGTTATTATATTATTATATATTATTATATTGTTAGTTATATATATTATTATTAAGGCATATATATATTATTACATATTATCATACATATATATGCCTATCATATACAGCAGTATATTGTTGGTTGGTTGGTTATTATTACTATTAAGTTATGTTATTATTATGCCATATTGCTATTGGTTATATATTACTCATACATATATTGGTTATATACATAGGTTGGCATATGGCTATTATTATTATTATATTAGCATATTACTACTACATATTAAGGTTACATATACATTAGTACATGGCAGACGTACCTGCCAAACTGGTGGCCTCTTTTGTGAGCAAGCACCCTATATAAGAGGATGATGGTTATTTAGAAATCCATATTTGAAATGATGTTTTTATTCAAAATGATATTAATGAAAGTATATAAGTAACAAAAGTCCCTTCTGTTGAGATACTCTCTGTAGACGAATTGGTAGTCACAGCCTTTTCCAGCGTTTTCCACCCTATTTTTGTGCGAGGATTTGTGTTTGTGATTGAAATTCGAGTCGCAGCCTTTCCCTTGAAGCTTATCGCCCTTGCCGGGAGGATTTCTGAGAGAAAGTATCTTGAGTGAGATTTTCTGATTCTTAATAATTTGATCTGACTTTATATCTGACTGAAGAGCATCTCAAAAGGACGAGTTTATATATTATTTCATTTTGACTTTACTCGCGCAAATCTTAGCATAAATACGAACATAAATTAAAATTTTTACAAAGTTAATGGAGTGCCTTACTTTGCTAAAAATGGAATGAGAAAGCATGTTATAATAATTTTACAAGGATTAATAAATATATATTATACTAATGCAAAAATATATTCAATTATGTCCGAAGACATAAGTAGACATATAAACATTTGAAGGCAAAATAATATACAAGAAATGTAAATATTCATAAATACGAGCAAAACAGGGTAGAGCAGAAGATCTAAAAATATATACAAATAAAAATATTTGCAAACATGTTAATACAATACTCTTTTATATACAGAAAATAAGCTGCATTTAAACACAAGCATATTTGGTTATATCCGTTAGATATAAACAAACATACAAACATTTAAATGTATAAAAGTTCAAAAATGTTAATACATAATTAAAGATATGAAACAATTGAATTATTTACAAGTTAAATATAGCCACATCAAACGAACCCGTTGAATCCAAGGAAAGGTCCAATATAAGACGTTTTTAATGTATCCATGATTTGATCAATGCGCACGTAAATGGTTTTCAAAGTTGTAGTTACGAGAAACATTGCTTGACATATGTAGAGACGATAGCTGCTTGAAATTTAGGTCCTTTATTTGAAAAATTTCTTCATACATAAAAGGGAGAGGTCACAGAACCATTTAGAATTCGAAAAGGAATCAAAGTTCGTAGTGGAAGCAAAACTGAATTTCGCCCATAATCCAAACTTGAATGATGAAAGAAATCCATACCGTAAAGGAAGTTACATATGTAGAGGCGAAGTTGCTTGAAATTTAGGTCCTTTATTTGAAAAAAAATTTCTTCATACATAAAAGGGAGCGGTCACAGAACCATTCTGAAAAGAATCAGAGTCGTAAAATCCAAAATGCACCCTGCCCATAATCCAAGGAAACCCCAG
>JABUQX010063334.1:25000-54998 GCA_015478945.1 Trachelipus rathkii
AGAGATTTGATAAAAATTTATAATAAAAATACTTAAGATGAATCTTAACGCAAACTTTAAATGAGAGACATGAAACTTCAAAACGCGGTTTGATATTCCATGTCTTACGTTATCAAAGACATTCCAACCAGCGGAATGTCGTGGTTATATGATGGGTAAGATTTGCTCAAAGAACTTCTCGTGCTTCGTACGCCACAGTATCTGAAGTTAACAATCTTATTAATTTGGTGAAAAATGAACATCGTATATCACACTGTGATAGTTGCCGGAAACCAATCTACCAATCCGCGCCTCTATAGTTTGGTCTTCTTTTTGTAATACTCATTAATCTCAACGCTACAAAGCATTTTGAACCATCTTCAAATGAAAATGATGACGTTTTTTAAAAAGAATGAAGATGTAATAAAACTAGAGCTAGAAAAACGCTTTGGTTCGGTGGAAATAATGTACTTTCATACTATTTTCAACTTCTACTTTTTAGATTCCCCGTTATAAAGCAAGTGCGCCAAACGATATTAGAAACAAGTTAAATCGTTACTTTGTGCTGCAGTTGAAAATCCTCAATCCGAACAGTCTACACTCCGCCACCCATTAAAAAGAAACAAAATTCCAGAACCAACACCTTCTACAAGTAAATAAATCAATAACAGATTCACTGGAAGAATTTCTACAGTTCAGTAGTGATGAAGAAACACACTCATTACCAAAAGATGTAATGCAAATAATTGAAAACTATCTCCAAGAAAAACGATTAGATTCAAATGATGATCCAATCAGTTGGTGGTTAATCAAAATGTTTACTCCACGCTTGAGTACTTGCAGTAAAGAAAAACTCAATCGGAACAGTCTAATAATTAGCCATCCATTAAAAAAAAATGAAATATACAGAACCAGCATCTTCAACAAGTAAATCAATAACAAATTCACTGGAAGAATTTCTACAGTCCAATAGTGATGAAGAAACACACGCATTATCAAAAGATGTAGTGCAAATGATTGAAAACTATCACCAAGAAAAACGACTAGATACAAATCAAATGACGATCCTATCAGTTGGTGGAGTGTTAATTAAGCAAAATGCAAAATGTTTACCCAAGCTTAAGTAAACTTGGAAATATCTGGCCTGTTCTCCAACTAGTGTTCCAAGTGAGAGAGTATTTAGCAATGCTGGGCCAACATATATAGTGATGAAAAGAGAAACAGACTCTCAGCAGAAAAGGCAGAAAAGGCAGAAAAATTGATGTCTCTCAAGCACAATCTTCCCATATTTGAATTTCAATACTAGTGCAAAAAGTATATAATCCATGTAAAATCTCTTTCATTAAGGTCGGAGGTTAGGGAAAGAGGTTGATGGGGTCCATTTGAGTTGGGTCCCAGTCCCGCACCCTGGTAACAATTATATTAATAGATTGTGGCTAAAACTCGATATATATATATATATATATATATATATATATATATATATATATATATATATATATATATGGTGTATATATTATATATATGTATACATAGTATATGCATGCATATATATATTTAAACATCCATCCGCATCCGCATATATATATATATATATATATATATATATATATATATATATATATATATATATATATATATATATATATATATATATATATATATATATAAATAGTATATATATTACCATGCTTTATTCTTTCCTGAACATCCTCATAATCTGAAATGCAAAAATATTCGTATCTTCAATTCATTTGCAAACCATCACAATTATTCATATATATATATATATAAGATATATATATATATATATATATATATACTTCATTTTTGCAAGTATACTATTAAAAACTATATATATATATATATATATATAGACCTGGTATCCATAAAGGTATTTTAGTTGTAGGTGGTCGTTTCCCTCCAGGGACAAGCGTAAGCGTTTTGACATAAAATCCGGTTTTGATTTAAATGGCGATTAAGACTTTGGTGACCCGTTCTTGTAGGGTACAATCACTTTTTCCCTTACTTGTTCGACGTCATTCCAGAAGATCCCTCCTGGTGGGGTAGCTGGAGACTCTTGTGGTTCAGTATGCTCTACAGTATTGGTTTTTCGTTTTGGTGTGGTTGTAGTTTTAGGTGTAGTAATTGGTGTTGTTGTTGTGGCTTTTGCAGGCTTACCTTCGGTCTGGTTTTTGGTTGGTGTTATTGCAGTCGTTGTTGTAGCTGTATTTATATATATATATATATATATATATATATATATATATATATATATATAATATGTTACAGCAGTTGATATATATATATATATATATAGTTATATATATATCTTTTTTGTATCTGTATATATATATATATATATATATATATATATATATATATATATATATATATATATATATATATATATATATATATATATATATATAATTAGTAAATTATATAATTTAATTTTGAATGAAGATTTGCAAGTATGCAGATCCAAATATTTCGTCCAGATTAAGAGCGTGATTAATTCTAAGAATTTGATGTTGGCAAATATGGGAATAATTTTTGGCCTCCTATACTGCAAGTTTAAAATATTCAGGAAGGAGTATGAGTAGATTGGAGTTAGAATTATGAGATACCAGAATCAACACGTGCTCTTGACCTGTATAATGTTGAGTTCGAGTACACATAGACTCTCTCACTATGAATTGTTATATAGCTCAAAGAGGGTGATGGCTGTAACATTTAGCCAAAAATAATATATATAAATGCAATGAAAGCTAGTTGTAACGTTATTCTATAACGTAATACAATGTACCCATTTTATAACAACCGCACCAAACACCTTTTATCGTGTGAAGCGTTGTCCCATATTCTGGGCATTCACGCATTAATATATTTAGACGATATAATTGTCTTTTAAGCTGTTACTTTAATAATTTCTATACGACATTTTCTTTTCAAACAGATCTGTTTATATTTTTTCCTAAATATATATAGTTTTTATTATTTAAAATATTGATAAATTTTTAAATCCATTTTCTTTTCAAACATACAGCATTTATTTATTTTTTATTCTCGTTTTCATTATCTCCTGCTTTCCTTTAGTTGAGTTCGAAAAATATTTTGGAGAGTTCTTCCATTATTATTTTCAATGAGACCAATTATATTTTCTCATTTTCCTTTGTAAACCCTATAAACTGTATATTTCTCTTATTGTAAAATCTTAGCCTTTATTTTGTTTCAAATTCTGGTAATATAGCAGTCAGTTTCTAACAATATTAAGAGAGCGAAAAATAATCTAGTTTACAATTTTAAATATTTTCTTTTTTTCCTAACTTAAAATGAAATATTTGTGTTTTTTGCTTTTAGCGTTTTGAACTTTCACTAGTAAGAACTAATATAAACTAATTATAGCAATCTGTGAAAATCTAAAATAATATACCTAAAAAACTAAGAACATAATGTTCAACAACAAACCTAGTTTTTCTTACGAACGGAGAAAACTAAAAACTTTTGCATATATTTTACTGAAGAAATTTAAAAAACATGTAACTTTTATTAATTAAGTTCATAAGTTTTACTCTTCATATAATAGAGGCATCACTTGCCAAATTAACCGTATACATGGCGCTTGTTCTAAATTTCACTATATTGTAAAATAAAGCTAACCACGTAACTAGAATGCATTCAACTATATCTATCCATATATTAACTTATTCAATGTAATGTTAAACAGTAACAATTTAAACCTTCAATAATAAGCAACCTTAACATTTCCATGAACTAATGAACATATAATTCATTCAATAACAGTACCTAAACTATTACTTACGCGTATGTAATAAAAAACTGGTAACCTGTCTGTACAAAGTTTCATATTGCCTGTAATTAATAGGTAAGTTACTTAACGCCCACAGAAACTTAGTATGCCCCTACTTTTCCATCATATATATCTGTAACATAATGTTATTTAACTTAAACATGATCAACTACAAATGATTCAAGTTATATATATTTAAGTATCAATACGGCTCTAACATTACATAAAATAAGTTCTTTTGTATACTGACCCTTGAATGATCGATAAATTATTTTATGATGTTTTATAGAATATAAAATTAACATATCTAACATTACGCTGTACATATGAATAAAGGTTGCTATCATTATACATAAAATTCAACTGCATAATTACAGGTAAGTTTAGCTAACATTTCAGATTCAATCTATAACCTTTGTATTCATTTTTTATAGCATATCAGATATCATTCATTGCCATTTCTTACATCATCAATAGTTAAACATTTAACAATAACAGCTGATATATATATAGTTATATAATATATATATTATATATATTAATATTATTATAATATATGCATATATATATATATATCTTTTATATAGTATATATTATATTATATTCTATATATATATATATATTGCAATATGTTTACAAATTTCAGTCATCTAGCCCTATTTATTGGGGTGGAGGAATGGTTTGTACAGGTGTATATAATATATGTTGGAGGAGTGTGTGTGAGTACCACAGGGATTGGCAGTATGGATGTTTGTGCCTCGCTGTATATAGGGAATAGGGGATAGGATGGATGTGGGAAATTATATATGTAATACTGTCTATTAAGTGTGGTAAGGATAAGTTTGGTAGAATCCTGATTGAGAGAGTGAGAGGGTTAACGGAGGGAAAGAATGGGTGAAGAACAAGGAGGATTTTAGGGAGGTAGTACGGTGTGTGGATCCAGTGTGTTCCACAAATGATGCTTCTTCGTTGGAAAAGTATATGAGAGGTAAAAGGGAAATGTGTATTGGGTGTTTTTTTTAGATTAAGAGAAGCTTATGAAATAATGTGAATATAGGGGTGAATTGTGGTATGTGGTTTATCTGGAGGTAATGGAGTGGGGGTAAATCTAAGGTAAAGGTATTAGGGCTTTTATAGGAACAGTAGAACTGTGTGTGAGAGTGTTATAGTGAGGGCAGAGTGAATTTTGGGGTGGTCGAGAGGACTGAGGAGGGGTTGTTTAATGTCGTCGTGGCTATTCCAATTTTTTATGGGAGAGTGGTGTGTAGACTGCGAATGTGAGGGAGTGGGAGTGGGGTGGAATTGATCAAAATGGGGTTTTTTTGGGGGGGGGGGGGGGGGGGGGGGGGGGGGGGGGGGGAATGCTAGAAGGGAAGTGAACATGATAATGTGTTTGCGGATGATACTGCACTAGTGGCGAAGAACGCCGAAGAATTGAGGTATTTGGTGAGGGGGTTTGAGAGAGAATGTTCGGACAAAAGGGGCTTAAAATATAATCCTCTGGTAATGATAAGTTGTTATGTGTTGTGGAGCGAGTGAGGAATGATGAGGAGGGAGAGGGGTTTAGAGGTTAGAGTGGGGGTGTAGTTTTGGACATAATTCTAAGCTGTTTTAAGATATTTAGGTATGGATTTGGGTAAGGGGGGGGAGGGATGAGGAGGAGATAGAACACAGAGTAGGAGAAGGAATGAGAGCGTTAAGTGGTCTGAGAGAAGTATGGAAAGGGGGGATTTATCACAGAAAGTTAATCAATTTGTTTGAAAAAATTTGTGTACCAGCGGTTGTTATATATTGGGGGTGTTGAAACGGGTGGGGTTGAATGCTGGTCCTAAGGTAAAGAAGTTGGCAAGTATTGAGATGACAATAGGTGTTGATGAGCGGTTTGTGGTGGTTAAGTTAGATAGGGAGTAGGATTAGATAGGGGTGACGGGAGAGATGTATTGGAGAATCGGGTTTGGTGGGAAGAGCGAGAAAGGAATGTTAAGTATGGTATTGGACATTTGTGAGAATGGAGAACAGAGAGTGGTTAGGAGAGTTTGGGAGGGAGGGGATAGGAGGGAGGAAGGGGAGACCAAGAAGGAGGTGGATGGATGGAATTAAGGAGATGCTGGAGGAGGGAGGGATGAGCGAGGAAGAGGGTAGGGTGTTGTCGAGGATAGAGTGGGGTGGAGAAGGTGGGTGAGGGCGAGATGAAGGGTAGGTGTGAGTGGGAGAGGCTGTATGTACCACTACCCCTCGACTTGAAAATGTTAAGTATTAAATATAAAATTGAAAATAAATATATCATATATACTATATATATTATATATCTATATTATATATTATATATAATATATATATAATATATAATATTATATATATATAGCTATTATTATATAAATTAATATATATTTCTATATATATATTATTAATATACTATATTATTATATATATATATATTATTATATAATATATATATATATATATATATTAGTATATATATATATATATATATTATAAATTATATAAAATTTATATATATATTATATATATATTAAATATATTTATTATATATATTATATATATATTATATATAGTATATATATATTATATTTATATATATTATATATATATATATATTATTATATATATGTATAATATATATATATATATTAAATATTTCTCTGCAAATTACATAATGTTTTTCAAATAATTCTTCATATAATAATAAAAAAAAAATTTCCTAAAGGAGATTCAATCTTTTTCCTTATGAGAAGCCCGCAAGAGGGGTAACCCGTGAAGACGGGTGTGAAATCCCATTTGCGGGGTCACCCCCGGGCAACTATTGCCCCTTCCTCGAGAAGGGTAATTGCCTCGCTTACACCCCCTTTCAAGGGAATGACCCCGAAATATGACTTCACACCAATCTTCAGGGGTTACCCCTCCAGTGTGCTTCTCGTAGGGAAAAGATGAATTTCTTTAGAGGAATTTTAATTTTATTAAAATATTGAAACTTTGAAAAAACATATTTAATAGTAAAGAAAATATTATATTTAGAATTTTTATATATTACCCATATATAGAATATTACAAATTCACTTAACCGAAAAATTTGTAAATTTTCCCCCATAATTTCTTTTTTTTTTTTTTTTTACAAACTATTCCAATGACCAAAGGAAAAAGTGTTGCATATACAAAAAAATTATCTATATAAAAAAAGTGAACTTCTGCATAAATTTGCTCTTAAATTATTTTCCCTTCGATCATGAGTTAAAAAATTATTTGAATGTTTTTCATTAATGAAAGATAATTTTGAAGTTGAAGTCCTAAAATTTGAGCAATTGCTAGATTAGTGTCGGTAATTATCCAAAAAGGATTTAGTTTTCTGAAATATCCATAAATCTTTGTTAGAAAAGATTTTAATACGAAATAACGAGAAGATATATCTTTTGTTATTTGTTCAAAGTTTCAAGTAATTCTCGAATGAAAATTCGTAAATACGTGAGCTTCGTAAGCTTCAAAATACCGAGAAAAATGGGTTTTCTTCTAATGAAAATAACAAGGCAAAATTAATAGGAAAAAACTACTTAAATCGACGTTTTTGAGAAACAAAAAGAAAGCTGCAGTTTGCTTAATTCCTTATCAAAGTTGTCTTATGAATAGCAGGAATAAAAGTGCATTTCCGTGTTTAAATTTTAAGGATAATTACCGTTCCGCATTCCGGTTATTATAGTAACATTACGCCAATTTCCGGGTTTATAAAATTAAGAAAATTAGCACATTTTTCCGGTCTTTTATTGGCTGAGTCCCGCTAAAAATTCCTGTTTTCAAAATGAAACTTTTGAAATAAGTTTGATGTGGGGACCTGTCACTTCCATCAAACTATCATGCAGAAACTTTCATTTACATTAATAGTATATATAGTATAATAATATTATATATAGTATATATAATATTTATATTATATTTATATTATTTATCTTATATAAGTTATATAAATATAGTATATATATATATAATAATATATATAGTATTATATTATATATATTATATAATTATGATATTTATATTTATGTATTTTTTAGCATGATTACCTGACGAACTCAATCGGGGCTGGGACCTTTTCTGAAGAGGGGACAGGAAAATAAAATACATGAACAACCCACCCAATGGCCTAACGCAAATCTCTTTTAGGTTAGCAAAGACGCTTGGGTTTTATAAAAGAGAGGTAAGATAAATACAGGTTTGGATATAAACAGAAGATGGGTGCAAGGAGTTCCACAGAACAGACTTGGCTTTGGAAAGAAGGAGGCTACCACCACTACGAAACGAGTCTGGGTATCCTTGTCGATGCTTCACTTGCAAAATTTGATGCGTAGAGGCATGGCTACCCTCTTGTATCTACCTGAGGTGTTCTGATCGCAATTGGAGGTGGATCGCCGAGCCGGCTCAACTCCCCTGAACATCCTACCGTTGTTCAGTACCTAAAGAAAACAGAGATAAGTTGCGCCTTATACTGTCACTCTTCGCAAGATAGAGGGGTACCATAGAAGAGTCTTGAATCGTAGGGGACTAGTTTATTAGTCTTTAGCTTTAGTATCTCAACTTATCCTAACAGAAAGGGGTATTTATGGAGTCCGGAGGCCCTCCCAGAATTGTGAGAACAGAACTCCTTAACAAGGGCTGAATAAGCTCTATATAACGGGAGTATGCTGTGTCAAAAGAAAATAATATTCCCCGCCAACTGTACAGATCTTTACAGTACTTTTTTGAGCTGATTCCGCTTAGCAACCATTGGATTATGAGTGTTCCAAGCAAATTTTTTGTTTTGTTCAATATCTCAAGAATAGTCTATGTTTGTTCAACGTTAGTTTAGAGACGTTTAGTATACCTGTTCGAAACAAATGGAAAGTTAGTCGGGTTCCACAGAAGGAACAAGAATATTGTCTATTTCAGATTGATCTCCGATAGCCATCAGGAAATCCCATTCCAGGTCGCAAAATAATTCGATAAGCTTTGAAGATTGATGCCTGAATATTTCAGGGAAAAAATTTTGGTCAGATTTATAATACGAGTGAAGAATGGAGAGTTGATCGTCATAAGAATGAACAGAGTTAGAAGTAAGCTGAGGAGGTAGTTGATTGCAAATAGTAGAGGTAATAAAGCCTTGGTTAGATTAAAAGACAGACCTTTGAGAACCCACAATTAACAGAGTGTAGGAAGGTAATCCGCTTGATCCATCAACGAGTGGCTGGTTTGTGGAGAACGACTTCAGAGTAAGAAAAATAACTTGTACTCATGGAGTAGCTAAGAGAAGAGTAAAACCAATAGGAAGGCAATCATATCAGTAGCAACACATGCCATGACCTGTCAAAAGTTTATGATATTTCAAGCTCCACCACAAAAGACAAACCTCGCCATACTGCCAAAGGGTGATAGACCATAAATCAGTTAGATAGGATAGAGTATTACTATTGACCTCGAGCTCGAAAGCTTGCTGGTATTTCTGAAATAGGGATCAGACTGCAGATTATGTCTTGTAATAGAGGTATATGAGATTTCATAAATCTTGAAAGATAAAAAGACCATACTAGTAGAACCAAAAGGATGATACTTTGAATGGCCAGAAGAACGGATACCCTTTTTCGTAATTGGGTAGATATGGCACATTTTAGACTACCAAGATTTGTGTCTTACTAGAATTTTTTCCTATAGAGTAGATTTGACCTAGTTTAGAACCCAGCTCAGAAGCAAACTTCTCAAAACACGGGAGGAATGCCATCTGGGACCACTACCTCCCGTGACTGTTCATTAGATTCTCTAGAATCCATTTCACCAGATCATGCGTATCAGGGAGAGGCATAGGAAACCTGAGAGGAGAAGAAGCCGGAGAAGGATGTCTGGATATCGTCCAGGGTAAGATTAGATGAAAAGAGGAGTTAGCCTTTTCCGTAGGAGAGTTAGCAACAGACGTACAGTCTGACAGAAGAGGAAAGGCAGATTTTACAAAAGTTATTAGAGATGTTGTTGGCAAGAGCAATTTTGAAAATTTTATCATTATGAGAAGCCAACTAGGTTGTCGCACTTTCTTTTGGTGAGCGCGCTTAGCCTGTCGAATAATTAGCCCTGCAACACGATTCTGAGCAGAATGGTAAATTAGTAAGTAGTGTATAGGAGATACGTAGAGTTTTTCATGCCTTGATAGGGAATGTCTCTCTTAATCATGTAGGCGAAAGCTTCTCTTCATCGATAACTCATGTTTGGATTTTGTGGTGATAAGATTGTAGTTGAAAATGGTAATGATCCGCATCATACTCTTGAGATATCGGTTCGGCCTATTGCTTCAGCTATGACGAATACATCCTCCGAGTCAAAGCAATTCATTCAATATAGTTTGGCGAAGTAATACGACGCAACGCACCAAGGTGAGCGATATTAAGTGCTCAAGAAAGTATTTGGGGAAGACGGTGCTGATGAGGAAAGTTTAAACATTAAATGGCTACAATATTGTGGTCAGAGTTACCGATTAGAGGGGAAGATGGTGTAGTTTATTAATCGAGAAGGAGTAGTTTGTGATAATATTTATTTATTGCAGTCTACTGTTCCCCAAGTTTCTAGTATTATTTGCTTTGTTCCAGATCGTTTAGAGATACTTAAATGTTGTTGCCTCCTCCCATCGCATCATTAGAGAGGACGACCCAACAATTCATTGTGATGTATCGTTGAACCCCCCTCCGTCTAAATAGAGGATTTTGGAGCATGTGTTTGGTATGAGATAGTATATAGTCTCATGAGAGTAGTAGGTATATTGTTCAACAAGGAGTGAAAATCTTTTTCGTTAGGAGCAGTGCAGACACATCAAGATATATTGGTATGTAATGTAGGTGGAGTAAAGATTTTAAGCCATATGAACATCGCATTAAGGTAGATTTCAAGAATTGTCTCAAGACGGTTTGTTACTAGGAGGGTTAGATTATTATTATATTGTATATAGTATTATTATTTATATTATTATATATTTATATAGTAGTTATTAATATTCCTAAGTATTAATCTTATCATTTAGTAGCGTTGTGGTTGATTGTGAGATGTGATTAGTATGTATTACTAGATATTGAGGTATGGTTAATAGGGTACTATTTATGGATGGTATTATAGTTTAGGTAAGTTGGGTATTACTGTTTTGCAGTTGATAGATTTATTAATGTAATATAATATGTATGGACATTCACCAATAAGGCAGATGATGATATTCGTTATATATTTTATCTTAGTTATGTGTAGGTATACGTATGTATAATATCATGTATATATAATATAGTATATGTTATTATAGTATAATATATATACATAGTGTATTTTTATTAACATGTTTATTATGGTGATATGTGATACAGTGAATATATTTCTAGGTATATATAATGTATTATATTATTATATATGGTTATGTTAAATGTAGTTTAGTATTTAGTTATTTATGTTTAATTTATTATTAGTAGTATATAGTAGATTATAATTGTATTGAAGATTATGTCTAGTATATGTTATTATATAATATATGTTTATATTTATTTAAGTAGTACATATGGTTTATTAGAGCTATGGGTCATTGTCCATTATGCTGGTAGTCCTATGAAGCTGGGAAGTAATAATTTATCTTTTTTTAGCTCATAGATTATCGTTAGTCGATTTATCAAAGTGTATAGGATACGGGCGCGAGCATGGAGTTGATAAGAGTCTATATAACTTATTTTCTTATATATGGCTTATTTATATAACTATGTGTTTTTGTTGTTATTGAACGATGAAAAAATTATATTATAATAGTAAGTAATTATATTACATAAATTAAAAGTTTGTTGGTTAAGTAAAAGGTTAGTGTCTATACGTTAAGTAAGTATTATTTACAGTTAAGTTGCAGCATAGATTTAATTACTTTTTAAATATTTTTTAAATGTGTTGAAGCTCTTTTTACTTACATACAAGTTTTATTTTGACTCTTACAGTTTTTTTTTATTTTTTTTTTTTTTTGATTTTTCTCAAAATGTTTTCGAATTCATGCAATCGATGGCGATATGGATAGACACAGATAAAAGACATTATATATATATAATATTATATATATAATATAATATTATTATATTAATTTAGTATTATAATATTTATTATATTATATATATATATATATAGTTATATATAAAATTATATATATATATATAATATAGTTATATCTATATCGTCCAGACGTTAAATAGTTGAGACTGATTTGTGCATATGCCTTTGGCCTATGGCAGCACTATGATTCGTAGGCGCATAGGCGAAATTTGTTAATAAAGGCGGACCTAGCATAGCCTCAGCCAATCTCGCTCTCTCACTACTCGGTCTAGAACAGAACATAACCACGTTTTATTTTTTACCCTAAAGGTAGACTTAGAACATGGCTACTTGTTCAATATTCTTAAAAACAGTATATATAAATTATATTATATATATAATCTATATATATAATTATATATTAATTAGATATATATTTTTAGGTGGGTTTTATATAGTAGATGGATAATATTGTTATATGTATATAAATTATATATATAGTATATTATATGATATATATATATAGATTCGTTGATTATATACTTTAATAGTTCTATTTAGTATAAAGTAGTATAGTAACTATAGTATCCATGTAATATAAATTATGAGTGATATATATTATATTATTAGCTATATATTATTATCAATGCTAAAAAAAATTTTTACACTCGTGCTCTCTCTTCTCTCGACTCTCTCTCTCTCTCTCTATATATATATGTATATATATTATATATACTATTATATATCATATATATATTTTTATATATATATATATATATATAATATATATATTATGTAATAATATAAATATTAATACATATATTATTTTTATATACCTTTTTTTGTATTTATATATATTTTATCTATATATATATATATATATATATATATAACTATTATATTTAGAATATTATATAGTTTACATACCTTTGTATATCCTAATATTTTACTGATTGTACTTTTACGCCGGTGGATCATATATATGCTAGTATATATTAATATATTATTTATTTATAAATTATATTATATATAGTATACAAATATAGTATTATATTTATTATATTATATGTTGTCTTGTTTATTAAGTTTATGTTATGATAAAGTTTTTTATATTTTATCTATTTTATTATTAGTTCTTGTTTTATTATTATATATTTATATAGGTCTTATTTATAGTTATGTTTGACTCCGGAGCGAAAATTTATATTAATTAATGTATCGTTATGTTTTTTATATAATTTTTAGGGTAAATACAATATAATTTTGACGAATCAAACCAAACTAGACTTAACCTAACCTAACTACACCTATCATTTAATATTAAACTACTAATTTTACTTAACCCAATGAATAAGAATATCATATTCATAGTATAATATACTATATTTACTATATATATATATATATTTAACGTAATGATAAAAAAAAAGATATATATATAGTATATACTATATTTAGGTCATAGGTTATATTTATTTATTATTAGTTATTATTTATATATTTATATTTATTATAATATATTAGTTTAGTATAGAAAACTCTGTGATTTAAAATAAATTATAATTATCAAATCCCACCTAAATTTATCATATTTGGAGGTCGTTTTGAAGTCTCTAAAGATTTTATATAATCACTTTAAACAAGGGGTGCCCTACTTTCTTTTGCTAGTTTATTTATGATAGTTTTTGGTTATTATTTTATTATTTTTATTGTTTATTAAATATTTTTTGTTAGAAATGATTATTTGTTTATTATAACCAGATTTTAAATCGATCATCATATTTATATTAAAGTAGTTACTTTTTATAAAAAAATTTTATACTCTAAGTAGTCTAGTCTAAATCACATGATATATGGATCTCGCATTATTGCTTTGCATGATTATGACTTATTTTTTTAATGTGTTTAAAGCGTTATTTAATAGGGCTATTCTTCACTTTTTCGTTTCAATTTTGCATTAATCTTTTATATTTTATGTATATAATGCTAAATATTACAAAGGAATAAATAGAATTATAAGAGAAATTTTATGTGGAGTACAGGCATTATATAATATTTGGCATAAAGTGAGTGACTATGTTTTGTAGTATTAATTGTCAACTAGTCGTTGCTTGTGAGCCTGAAGGTACTATGAGTAATGAGGCTATGGCATGAAGTGATCACATCTGATTTAATACGTGATGATATCTCTATTATAATTAGTGTACTATGTTTGTTGGAAATCGTATGTGCTATTGGTGAGTACGGCGTCTTAATCTAGATTTATGGTTACTGTGAGTCTATACCCTGAAATTATTTTATCGTATTGAATAGGTTAGTATTATGTATGTGGCGTTCTTTCGTGCAGTGACTGTTTAGAATCAACTTCTAACACATTAATGATTTTGTTATTTTTATAATTTATTTAGTGTTTAGTAACTTGATGATATATTAATGATATGGTCTATAAGAGGATATACGCTAGTTTCTAGCGGTAATATAGTATGATTGAGGGATATATTGGTTGAGTTTCTTTATACTCAATATTAATTGGACATATATTGGCTTGAAATTTGAAACTTTCTGGATGTGATCGGTGTTTTGCATATTCGATGATTTTTACAGTGTTTTAGCAATTTGCGGCCTAATAGATCTCGTTTAACTAGTAACTGGAGACGCTAAGATGTTGACGCGTGACAATTTTCTGTAATTTTGATTGCGTAATTAAACACTGTGTCTAGCGTGCTGTGATTTTGTTGATTTACTGCGTATTGTCAGTTTTGAGTGAGGGTCAGGAATTGAGGCTACTAGAATATTATATATTTAGTGAATATGATGCTAAAGTGAATGTTGTAGAAGATGTTTAAAGCATTTGATATATGAATATCTATTATGGAAAATGTGTAAGATATGCGTTTAGGCGTATTAAATATATTATGGAGTTAGTGATAGATAGTGTGATGGGTATAGGTATGCTATTTTAAGCTGGCAGTAGTACCAATCCTTTCATGTTGTTCTTTGTTATTTTTTTTTTTGTTTTTTTTTTATGTGGTTTTTTTTAATTTATATATTGTTCTTTGCTCATAAATTATATATTGTGTTAATATTATTATTAGTGTATTATTTAAAACTATTTAATATTTAAGGTTATGTTCGTAGGACTTCATGCTAACTCAAATGCTCCACAAAATTTATTGCAGTTTATTTTGTTCGATATGGGTACGTTTAGCATCAATTCAAGGCTCCAGCGATGGAGTGAGCGGAGCATGCTAGCTAGCACGTCTACTGCGTCGCCTACATCAGGAAATTACATGTTTGCTATAAGTAAGCAGTCTCAAACTCATGTACTAGCAATAGGATGTTTGAGGAGGTCTATAAAGAAGTGTGTTGGATTAGATACGGAAGCCCTCTAAAGCGGTCTGGCTGGTTCATTTGTCGCGTTCCTACGGATCACAGAGTGGAGGTATTTGTAGACTCTATTTTTTAAAATTTGAAATTATAATAGTCGATTTCTCTCTACCCCCAGTTTTTTAGCCCATAGATGGCGTTTTCAAAGCAATAGCGCAGAGCATACTATAGTGGTTACAGAGTGAGTGCTCTCTGTTTTATAGATATGATTGTGATGTAACTTTGAGGTGAACTTGTGATGGTCTTCAATGATTTAATTAGTGGAATCTCTGGGGAAGTAACATGTACTGCGGATACAAAGGATATGGATGTAGGTAAGAGGAGCTGTAATCAATTTATTGTGATATATTTCTGTGTCTGTGTCTTGTAAAATTGCACAAAAAATCTGAAGATAATTATGTGTTTTTTCTTAATTATCATGTATTGTGATGTTAATATGAATGTCTTTGTGTTGTTCTTCACTAGAAGTTTAATTTTTGTATAATATTATTTAAGCGAATTCAGGCACAGTCCTGGGTCGAAATGTGCAGCGCAAGGCATTAGGTGTCTGTAGGTGTTGTGCATTAGTCGACTAAAATATATAACCTGCAAGGCTAGGCGCACTTGATGTCTCGCTGGCAATACGTGCATAGGCGCAGCGCAGGCACCCTTCATTAAAAAAGTACTAGTCTCTGCTAGTCATTTGAGATATAATTTGATGATTATTGAGTAATATATGGTATCTTATATTATTTAGATTGGGAGTGAAATTATTTGAAATTATTATATAATTTTGAATATTAAAATATATCGTTATTAAATGAAAGTTAATTTTAATAATATTGGTAATGATAATAATAATAATTATATTGTATACATTATCTCAAATTGATATAATTAAGTATAGGTATTTTATATATAGTTTATTTTTTATATTAAGATATATATTATGTACTTATATATTGTTTTTATTATATAGATTTATAGTATATTGATAAGTACTAATATTATTATTGTTATTATGTTTAATATATTGCGGCAGTAGTCGAACTACTATGCATTAAAAGTAGCTTCTATACTTTATTTGCTCACCCGTATGAGATTGTGAACTACCATTTAGGTTGTGAGCTTTTAGGTTATTTTTCGGACTTGTTAGGGATCATGGGATATAGTAATTTCGTTATGCGGGTATTAAGGGTTATACGTATTATATATATGATGTGGAATATTTAGTTTTATAGTGGTTTTGTTGAATTATCATTGATTGGGTCATAGTAGTGAATTGTTTATAAATTAAATATATATTATATAAGGGGATATTGGTAATGCGAATAAGATAGTGTGGTATGTATAAGTATTTAAGTTTCCTGTGGTGGAGTATTTGAAATATTGAATTATTTAAAAGGCAAATTTGAACATGCGCAACTTTATCTTGAAATGCCCGATGTTAAGATAAGCTTAATATTTTCTACAGTATTACATTTATATATAGCGTCGTTATGTTATATTACGTTTAGTAATAGTGATTAAATTATGTGTTTGAATCATTGTGGAAAATGTGGTGGTTAGCGTGAGTATTTTTGAAGTTTATGAGATATCGCTATTATGTGATAATATATATAGATGATGGTCGATATGTGTTATAGAAGGGAGGTTTCTAATATTAATGCGTTTGCTATGTATATACATTTACAGAGCTATCCAAGATGTAGGGGATATCCTCAGTAGTGTCTGTTGTAAGATAGTATATTTAGACGAGTGTAATCTCATTGCACATAATAGTACTATGGACGGCGACGTTAATCAAGGTTAGTTTTTATTATACAGTATTGTGAGGTAGTGAGTGTTTACGAATAGTCCTTGATATTAAATCCTTTGTTTTAAACAATTTAATAATTAATAATATTAATAATAATACATAATATTATTAATCTTATAATTAATATATATAATTGATAATATGAAATAATAGATAATAATAATATATACATGATATAGAGATAATAATATATGTACATGTCTTTTTGTATGGTTGAGATTGAAGTAATATATTGAAGAAGATAATGTGAATTAGTGGAATTAAGTAATATCAATAATGCTGGAAGAATGGTAGGCTAGATATGTATGTATCAAGTATTGTAAGATATACTAAAGTAGTAGCTTGTAGATAGATAGATGATAATTAATAATAATATATCATATATCAGTTATTTATGACTAAAGAAATCATTTTATTAGTATTGGAATTTAAGTAGTTAATTAAAGAATATATAAATTAGAAATATAATAGATAATGCTCTCCATGGAAAATAATTTAATAGATAATTTATCTCACTTTAAAACAGTAACTATTAATATTATATATTAATATAAGGAATGGAATGTGATAGTATAATAGATAAAATCAATGCTACTAATAATAGCTGTTTTGTATCGGCGTTGCTGAATGAAGTTTGTAGCCAATTGGAGTAGTAGTTTAATTGAAGTAGTTAATATATTGGGCTCACTGAACTATTGAGCTTTTTTATTGCGTTTTATGAAAGAATGTATGTATTCGCCCGGAATAAATAATAATCATAATTAATAATAATACTGAATAATTAAAATTAATAATAATTAAAATTAATAAATAATAGATAATAAATAATAATAATTAATAGAACTAATTAATAAATTAATAATTAATACGTGATAATACATTACGTAATTTTACAATTAGTAATCGGCGAGTTTTGTTTTCTGAAGTGAAAGCTGGTTTTTATGCTTTCATAAACAAGTTTTTGCGCCAATATGACATTTGTTTATTTCAGAAATGTGGAAATTAGGAGTATTCAAAGTTCTGTCTAATTCATATCAATTTTTCATTAAGAAAGATTAAATCCTGGCCAAGGTGAACAGTTCTTGTACAAACAGTTGCCAGTTAGGAAAGTTGTTGAGTTTAAAATTTACAATGGATAAGAAATCAAAGTATTTTGATGTGGTTTTCCCCTCACTTTTCTTGTTTATATTGATAATTAAATACGTAAGTAGGAGAAAAGCTCTCATTGGTTGAGTTATGATTTATAATTATATTGTATAAATTGTTCCTTAACTAACGAACTTCTTCGTGTGTTCATGATTGAATTTCTCTTTGTGGAGAGTGTACTTATTTAGTGGCCTTATTTAATAGGATTAAAATATAAAAAATCTTAACGTGTTGATACAATTGGTACAGGAGATATCTTCTCTCTCATAGCCAATTTGAGGTTCTGGCGGAGACGTTGAAGTAGGAGGAAAAGATGAGAAGATTCTTCTACTATTCGTGAAGAACACGGTTTACTTTTTTGTATGTTTCTAAGTTTATATTATTATATTCATCTCTATTTTTCAAGTCTTATTCACCGGTTCTTTCAGGTCTTAATATTCTTGTTATGGCATCGTATATTTTTGTTGTTTAGGGTAATAATTTTTTACTTTATAAGTTAAAAAAACTTTATATTTTAAATATATAATATATATAATCTTTTTTCTTCTTTTTGTTTTTTTATTTTTTAAATTAAACCATTATTATTTATAGTTTTCCAAAGTGTTGTAATGCTTTGTCGGATTCAAATCACCAATCTTATAATGCAACCAATATTAATACAAGAATTTTCGCTTGCGATATAATAGTCTAATTAAAATGTTGATCTATAACGGTTAAATTTTTAGATCTTACTCTTATCAATTGCGAGTGCAATTAATTCATACTACATGGATATGAGTATTGCATAAGAACAGATTGTTATTAATGAAAAGCATAAAAAAGAGTTCTTAATTAATTAAATATGAAATTTAATATGTAAAGATGTAAAGCCAATTCTACTGTTTCTATGCAGGGTGTTTCATTGAGGTCATTAGTAAGGTTGTTGGTGTTTTAGTCACTGGTTTGTTTTTGTTGGTTAATGTGTTGTTTTGTTGGCGGGGTGAGAGTTGCTGGTCTGTGGCACTTTATCTCAGTTGTATTGGAATTTGGTGAAGGGTGTGTAATTCTTATTGGGAAGTGGTTGATCGTGTCTGATGTGCTGATGTGCGTTGATTTCGTGTGGACGGAGGTTGTGTAATGAAATTAGATTATGATCATGGTGGAATGCATTGTATATTGATTATGTATTACTTTTGGATTGTGATTAGCGGTGTTGTTCGGATGGTGTGTATTTATTTATTGTAATTGGTTTGTTGAGTTATCTGCATTCTCAGTATTTGTTGGATTTTGACAAACTTTTAGTGAATTGTTACAATTTATATAGTTTAATATATTAGAATTGTCATGTATTTTATAGGATTAGTATTTATTGTATTTAGGAAGTTATATTTGTTGAGTTTTATTGATTATTTAGTGTGTTTTATTGAGTTGAGATTTTTTGTTAGACTTTATTATTTCATTTGAATTATGTGTTATTTGTTTTGACTTTCGGTATTTGATTGTTATATTGTATTTTTATTTATTTTAATTGTATGATTTTGTTGCTGTGTATGTGTATTATTTATTTTATATATATTTCTAAGTTATGTATTAATGTGAGTGTAATTGTGATTAGCTTATTATTAAGTTGTAGTGTATATTAATTATATTATTTATGTATAGATCTTATTATTGTTTTGGTCTATTTTTATTGATTTTGGATGGGACGTGGCTGCATAATTTTTGTGCATTGGGATTGGTTTTCGCCTCGGTTTTGATTGTGTTATTTTTTGTGATGTGGCATATATTTTTATTCTTTCAGTGCGAAGTAATTATTTGGATGGTTTATTTTATATATTACGTTTATATGTATGTATTATTATATGTGATTATTATTATTATTTCCATTAGTTATAGTAATAGTGATATTTCTCTATTATTTATTATATTCGATTATTTATTTTGATTATTATTATTATATAAGTTATTTTAATTATTAGTAATTTATTATTTATTATTTCTTTATTTATTATTTTAATTATTATTATTTATTTATGTATTCATTATTATTATTCATATTTTATTATTATTATTTTATTAAGTTTATTTTATGTTTTAATTTATTTATTATTATAATTTGTTTTAAAATTACTAGATAAATTAAATGTATTGAAGTCTTTTAATCAATTCGGTGTTCTGTTATATCTATATGTAATTTGTATTTTAAAAATGTTATATATATTTATATATAATAATTATTATATAATTATTATTATTATATTATTAATAATAATATATTATATACTAATATATATATTATATACAATTATTTAATAAGTACATTATTTATGTTTTATATATTATTATTTATTATATTATTTATATATATAATATACATAATAATTATTATATATTTATATATAAGTATATATATTATTATTTTACTTTTATTAATAATATTATTATTATTTATTATATTATATTTTTATATATATATTTATATATATAGTAGTATATTTATTTATATATTATAAACTATTTTATATTATATATATTTATTATATATATATATTTACTTAATATTTATATCTATAAAATTATTATATATAGTATATATATAATTTTATTATTTATATAATATATATTTATATATTATATTTATTATATATATTAAGATATAATCTATATAATATATATACTATATTATATTTTATATATATATATTATATATATAAGTTATATATATTATTATATCTTTCAATGCTTATGGTGAGACTATATTTTTTGAGCTTGTGCATCGCCTGCTTGCCTATCACTGTATCGCCGGACCTTAGTTGGCGCCATAGCGCCTTTGCGCGTATATTGGCTTTGGTGCACTCAATGCGCGCTATCGCTCTATGCTACTTTGCGCTTGCTACATTTCGCGGCCTGTTGCTTGTTTTCGCTTAAACATTTTACAAATAAACTTTAGTGCGATAACTAAAGCATGTTTTCTGATTAAGAAAAATCATAAAATTTATTTTTTTTTTGTGCAATTTTAAAACACTTAGTAATATCTTAATGTCTATCTACGTTCTCTTCCTCGCTCCATTTCCTTGTTGTGCCATGTGTTTTTTCCCCCCAGATTATCTATATTTTTTTCCTTGAGCAACACATATGTTCACTCTAATTATGTGTTTCCAATTCTCTAATAGATGTACCATTTGTCCCTTATGTAGTCGCGCTTGTGTTGATATTAAGGCTATTCTGATGGTACGAAAATCTGGGGGCGAGGGTATTGATATTTTAATAAAATATTTGTCTATTCAAAGATCTCTCTTGTGACTGGTGGGTTGTAAAAGGACTCGAGGCCATATCTGCCTTTGAGAGGGTCTCTGCGCACTTTTGCTCTCCAGAAGTTCTTTTATTGACTTCCCTCATCTATGCTCTGTCTGTGCTGTTGTCCGTTGTGTCTTTCTTGTGATGCAAATTCATTTGTTTTTTCGAGATGGCTGATCGTAGTGACGCCTGCTTGCTCTGCTTTCTCCGCGCATTTCACTGTCTGGATGTGAACGACCCTTCCGAAGCTTTATTTACAATGTAAATACATATTATTTTCTGGATTGGCATTGGATTTATTAAATCATATATAATTATTAATATTATTCCACTGATATATATTATTATATTACACAACAGTATAGAGATTTTCTCGCCATTTCGTATATTCGTACACTATATAATTTGTTGTTATTAACATATAAATAAAGAATTAAAAAAAAAAAAAAATAAAAAAAATTTACTTTTTCCTTTTTCACCACCCTCTTGGTTCCTTCAATCACTGAATAATTAGCGATATGTATTCTTTTTTTTTTCTAATGATTGCATATATTATTTACAAATGTTTTTTCAATGTTCAAAATTTCGTAACAGGACTTAATGTTAAGATTTAATTTCAAATGTCATTGGAAAATTATCGAGTTAATTTGAATATAAGATTATGTCTAGGTTCAGTAATTGAGTGTTTATTTACGCAACTAAAGCAGAATTGTAGCATTTCTGCGTTTAGTGTATTGTTAACTGAATTTTGTAGCCCCATTTGTGAATACTGTTAAAAATCATGTTTCGAACTATCGAATCGCGCTATAGTCTTCATAAATTTCAGGCCATAGTGCCAATTTATTTTTTGTGTTAACGAACTACTATATATTAATATATATTATTTTAGTTATAAGTATAGTATATTATATATTACTATATATATATAATTATTATTATGTATTATATATTATTATAATATTTATTTAGTCATATTATTATGTATATTTATATATATATTATTATTATATTATTATTTAGTATATTATATATATAATATATTTAGTTTAATTTGTGCTACTCGTGCTACTCGTGTTCAGCACGAGTTGACATTATCGAAACTAACTCTATTTTTATTGCATAATTTTCTGATTCATTTCTGATAATATTCTCTTTTTTTTTTTGCAAAGTTGAAAGTTTTCTTATATTATTATTATTACTAGTTAAATTATAATCATAAAATAGTTTATGAAAAAGTGAAGATACCGCTTTTAGAATAACGCTTTTTAACACATTTAAACAATGATGTCTCTAATCCATGCTCTGAAAGCGATTTGCGTTTTGATTTTGTCTGTGAATGTATTAGATAAGTATCTTTAGAGTATTAAGAGTTTTTTTTTATCAATGTCTATTTATAAATGACTATTGTATAAGTTCTGAAACAATGGAAAATGATACATTATTTTTTTATAACAAAATAATATTTATTATAATAACAATATATTAATTTTAGTATATAATCATATTTTGTTAAAAAACTTATAATTATACTGATAGAAAAGAAATAACTTCACGATATATTTACAATCAATAAATCTACAATAAAACGATTTAATACTTAAAGAAGAATATCTTAAAGGGATGTAAGTCAAGTTATTTTATATTTATAGTCTATATATATAAATATATATATATTATATATATTATATATTATAATATATTTATTTATTATTTATTATTAATATTTATATAATTTATATACTATTAATATTATACTGTTTAATAGTTATCTAATATATTATATAGTATTATAGTATATATGTAATATAATATGGACATTTCTTATTAAGTGATTGATCTCGTTCAACTTTTAGATTTGAGTTTAATAGGTTAAGTTGTAGTGGTTATGTTAGTTATTTAAAATCGCTTTTTTACTAAAAATTTAATTATTTTTAACCTACTTATATTTAAATATTAGATAATTAATTATTTTGATTTTCCTCCTGGAGTAACCACTTATAATAGTCCTATATTATATTTTTTATATATATTATTATCATGTATATTAATATATTATGATATATAATTTATATATTAAATATATATATTTTTATATATTATTATATATTTATTTATTATATTTATTATATATATATTAATTATATATATATATAGTATTATAATATAATATTTATATAATATATTAGTATGTATTTTGTATAATATTGGGTCTCAATCTTTCCTTAATTATTTGTTAATTTAAAAATATCTTTTAATTATTATTATAAAAAGCATTAAAGTTCAATTACTTCATATATATTATTATCTTATTACATATAATTATATATACTTACAATACTGATTTGTATGTGTGTTATATATATTATATATTTATAATAATATTATATATATATATTTAAATATGAGAGATGAAGAAGAGAGAGAGAGCAGAGATGAGAACGCATCGATGTTAATAAGTAATTGTATTGATTTCGCCACTGATATATATTATATATATAATATATATATATATTTAGTATATATATATATATATATTATATATATATATTAGTATATATATATATATTTATTATTATATATATATATTTATAGTGGCGATTTATGTTATTTAATGTAGTATATCCATTTTATCCAAATAGTGTTATTTTATTATATATATAGTATTAGTATATTATCATAGTTTTTATATTACTTGGTTTTAGAATGCTACAGTTAGCCATTGCGTTCTAATATTGCTAACCTTGTTAAGGGTAATAAAAATAATTAAGTGGTGTGTTCCTGTTCTAGATCCGTGCTTATAGGCACGGTATCAATTGCTGAGCCGCCCTATTGCTTAGTCTCGCCTTTTTACTAAATTTTGTGCCTTATGCGCCTATCGAATTCATTATGCGCATAGGCTCAAATGCAATATGCACTAAGCTCGGTTTCCGGCGAACGTCCAGCTTTTGGTGATATATAATATAATTTATTATTATTATATATATATATATATATATATTTATATTATATATATATTATATATTATTAGTTATATATATTATTATATATTATATATATATATTATTATATATATATATATATATATATATTATATATATATTGACTTGTCTTTTTTAGCCTTTGTCATATTTATTCTGCCATCGACGTTGCATTGAATTGAAAACATATTGAGAAAAATCAATTTAAAAGAATAAAATAAAATATAAAAAAAAAAAAAAACTGTACTTGAGTCAAATAATGAATACTGGTATTGTAGTATATAAAGAGCTTTCACACAATTTAAATATAATTTTATTAAATAATTTAAATTTTATGCTGCTCTAAACTTAACTTAAAATAATTCTTATCTTAACTGTAGGCAGTAACCTTTACTTAATCGCTAACCAAACTTTTATTATTATATTTAATTTATGCTTCATTTATTATATAATTTTCATCGTTTCAATAAACACAAAATAACAAGTTATATAAATAAGCCCTATAAGAATAGTTCAAACTCTTATCACTATGCTCGCGCGCCGTTCTACACTTTGTTCGATAACTTAACTTATGGAAAAAAATTTCCTTCAGCTTCATGGACACAGATAAATAATGGAACATGAGCCATAATATATATATATATTATATATAAGTACTATATATATATATATTATAATTTATAATTATTATAATATAATTTTATATATATATTATATTATATATATTATATATATATATATACATTATATATATATATTACTATATATATATATTATATTTATATATTATATATCTATATATACTATATAATATATTATATATATATATATATATATATATATATATATATATAATATATATATATCATATTATTTTATTATATATATATATATATATATATACTATTATATATATATCTTATATAATATAATATATATACTATAATATATATATATATATAATATATATATATATACTATTAAACTCTTTCTACACGTCTCGAGAATCTGAATCTCCTAATTTCGATGTTCCTATGGCTATAAAATTCTTTCTCCCTACTTACCTTATCTTGGTGTTTCTGCATTGTCCCCAACGAACAGATTTTCACCTCCTTTTTAATATTATTACTTTCATTAATGAATTACTACCTTCTTCCCATCCAAATGCTGAAATACTCTATTAGAGGATTTCAAACGTAACATCACCTGAGTGGTTGCGGTCCTCTTCTACTGATGCAGGATGGGAGGATGCAAAAACATTCATATTCCTAAACGATCTTGGACAGTAAGTTACAAGATCGTTACCAATTATTGAACACGCTTGAATTTATTTTTCACAACTTAACTTGCTCGATATAAATACACATATTTCCTCCTACGGTAACTCTGACAAATACTGTAGCTCTTAATTTCAAAAATTTTTCTCAGCAGCTCCATCATGCCCAAAACGTACTTTCTGGCATAACTTTAATCTGGCTAATTGGGGGGCGTTGCGTCGTTTCTTCGCAAACTATTTGGAGTGAATCTTTGCTTTGACTCGGGGATTTTCGCTCATTGCTGGATAAGGTAGGGGCGTAATCGTCAAGGTAAATTAGCGGTTCATTTCCATTCTATCAACCTAAACTTTTTCTACAAAAATCTCATGGTTCATGAAATGCTTTTCGCTCTATTGATAAGAGGAGATCATTACCTATCGGGCATGGAAAAACTCTCGTTCTCCTATCACTCTTCTAAATTCCATTCTGCTCGGAATCGTTGCAGCTATATTATCGAACAAGCTAAGCGCGCTTTCACCATAAGAAAGTCGACAACCAACTTGGCTCTCCTACTGATAAAAATTTTTGGCTTCTTGCAAAAACCTCTCTAATAACTTTTGTAAATCTGCCTTTCTCCACTTATTTCGCTCTGACGGTTCTGTTTGCTAACTCTCCTACTGAGAAGGCTAAATCTCTTCGGCATCCTTTTTTTCATCTAATTCTACCCTGGACGATTCCATCATCCTTCTCCTGCTCTCTCTCTCTCTAGGTTCTAATGCCTCTTCCCCGTGATTACGCATGAATCTGGTGCATGGGAATTCTGAGATCTATGAACGCAGGAGCTAGTGCCCCAATGGCTCCTCCCGTGTTTCTGAGGAAGTTTGCTTCTGAGTTGGCTCTGTCTCGTTCAAACTCTACTCTCTATCTTAATACTAGTACATTCCTCCGGTGCTGGAAGCGCGCAATTTGTCCCAAGCCAAATACGAAAAAGGTAGCCGTTTTGATCCTTCAAAACTACAGTCCTATAGCTCTCACTTGTATCTATTAAATCTTTGAAATCCTTCTTAACTCTCATTTACTGGATACTGGAGTCTCATTCTCTTCTTTTCAGATACAGCATGGCTTTCGACGCTCGAGGTCAACTACTTAACTATCCTATTTTTCTTGCATGTTATGAGTCTTCTGCCTTGAAGGACTATGGGGATCTTGTGTGGTGGGCTCGCTCGACAATATCAAAGGTTTATCGAGATGGCATGCGTCGCACTCTCTAAGCTTCCTTCGTGGTGGGTACTCTCCTTCTCTTTGCTTACCTTTCAAATTTTCTTTCTGGTCGTTCTATCCAGCACTGTTTGATGGAGCGACTACTTCTCTTTCATCTGTTAATTGTGGTGTTCTCAAGGTTCTGTTTTATCTCCAAAACTTTTATTCTTACTTTTCACTCACCTACCTCCTCAGCTGTACTTCTACTTCTGTTTCAGTCTTATGCCGACGACTCAACTGTCCATCCTTCCACTCGTTTTAAATCTGCGTCTCTTTTGCATCTAGAGTTGCCTCTCGTCTTACAGCCTTTCCGATCTATTGCTTGCCGGACTGGATTGGGATTCCTGGTGGGGCATCGCAACTTGTTGAAAGTTCACTTCTTTGAGTAAAACTCAACTTCGTCTTACATCTTCCTCTCAAAAACACTACTGCTTAACTTTTCTCTATTGGTTTTTTCTCGACGGTTGACAGAAGTCTCAATGTTGTACAGACATAGACAGTTCTTGTCTGAAACATAAACAAGGTAAAATTGTTCTTGTGGATAATGCCTCATATCAATGGTTCTAAGGTGGCCTCAAGAAGCTGGGAGTAGCTCTGTACAGGTTGCGGTAATTTTTTTACGTGGCATTCAGCTACTCATTATATAATAGATCTCTTATTCGCCCTTGGTCTTGAGTTCTGTTCTCTACTTTGTTTGGGGCCTCCGGCTCCACCGCTTCGTGTTTGGGAGTATATTTAGATGTCTAAAAGCTTAGAGAAGTGGAATAGCAACTGGTCCCCTTAAGGCTTTGTCGAAACTCTTGTGATCCTCCGTATCTCTGCGGAGTGACGTTGCGCCTAGTCTCTTTTTCGTTTTAGGTACTACAACGGTAATGTTCAGGAGTTTTGCGCCTCGCAGTTCCACTCCTCTCTAATTGCGTCTGCCATGTAAGTCATTCGAGAGGGTGCTCGGATCTCGTCGGGCATTCGAAATTTGCGTGAGTCATTGGTCGAATCACTAAGATTGCGCGTTCGGGTGGTGTGCCTCATTCTTCAAATTAAGCTCCTCTGTGGGCGCTCATCCATATTCTTTTCTGGTGGCAGACTCTTCATCTTCGTGTGTTCAATGTATTTTATGACTCTTCTCTCGGTCTTAAAACGAGCGTCTTTGCTTAGACTTCGTAGTGAAGATTTGCGCTTACGATCTTGGGTGGTTTTTCCATGGTTATGTGCTTTAATTTTTCGTCTGTCCCTCTTGAAAAGGTCCCAGCTCCGCGTGTATTGTGGTAATTCTGTAAATATATATATATATCGTAGTGCCTTATAGGGTGATGTATAGTATATGCGCTATAGATTAGTAGTCTGATTTATAGTTAATATTGTATATGATGTGTAGTAAATTTAAGTGCTATTTATCTGAATATCAACTTTCCTACATTTATATATATATATATATATAATATATATATATATATATATATATATATATATATATATATATTATTGTATGAAGTAACATGGATGGGCTCATGGAACAAAACGTCACCACAGAAACTTATTTCAGAAGTTTCGATTTTGAACATGAATTTTTGCGGGTTTAGCCATAAACCGGAAATGGGCGTAATTTTCTTAATTTTAAACCGGAAATGGGCGTAATTTTCTTAATAAACCGGAAATGGGCGTAATTTTCTTAATTTTAAACCGGAAATTGGCGTAATTTTCTTAATTTTCAGCTGATTTGCATCAAATAAATAGCAAACTGCAGCTTATTGTTTATCCTCAAAAACGTCGATTTAAGTAGTTTTTTCCTATTAATTTTGCCTTGTTATTTTCATTAGAAGAAACCCCATTTTTCTCGGCATTTGGAAGCTCACGAACATCATGTATTAGTTTTTTTTATCGAGATTACTTGAAACTCGAACAAAACAAAGATTATCTCTGTTATCTCTATTATCTAAATCTTTTCTAACAAAGAGTTTTTGATATTCGACACTAAATCCTTTTTGATATCCGACACTAAATCTAAGCAATGCTCAAATTAGGAACCCAACTCAAATTATCTTTCATTAATGAAAAATTGCAATAATTTTTTCTCTGATCGAAGGGAAATTTTAAGAGCATATTTAATTGAAGAAGTTACACCATTTTTATATAGATAATTTTTTGTATATGCAACTTTTTCCTTTGGACATTGGGATAGGCTTTGTAAAAAAAAAAGAAGAAATTATGAGGAAAATTTAAATTTTTTTGGTGTGTATAAGACTATTATTTCTTAATTTTAGATATATTTCTAAATATTATTTTTTACATATTAAATAATGTTTTTCAAAGTTCATATTTTAATAAAAATTAAATTTCCTTAAAGATATTTCATCTTTCTGAAACGAGAAGTTCACTCTAGGTAATCCCCGAAAGTAAGTCATTTATTGTTCGTGGTCATCCTTGAAAGCGGTGTATACTGGGCATTACTCCTTCCGAGGAACTGGGGCAAATAGTTTGCCCGGTACCCCGCAAATGGATTTCAAAATCACCCGTCTTACACGGTTACCCCTCTTGCGGGCTTCTCGTAAGAAAAAGATGAACTCCTTTAGGAATTTTATTTTTTATTATAATATGAACTTTGAAAAACATTATTTGGTATAGAAATTATATTATTATCTATATTATATATATATAATATTATATATATATATATATAATATAATATATATTATATACTATATTATATATATTATAATATAATATTAATATTATACTTTAATATATATATACTATAATATATATATATAATATATATATATATATATATTATATATATATATATATATAATATATATATATATAATATATATATATATATATCTATATATATATTTATATATAATATATTTATATATATAATTATATATATATATATATATATTATATATATATATAATCTAATATATATATATAATTATAATATATATATATAATATTTTATTTTATTTTTATTACTACTACACCTCTTCCGCTGAGCGGGGGTAGTGGGTACATACGCCTCTCCCACTTC
>JABUQX010063335.1:0-7500 GCA_015478945.1 Trachelipus rathkii
ATTCATTCACAAATCTATCCCCTATTCCCGTCTCTCCAAACCAAACTTCATGCCAGTAGCGGCAAGATTCAATTGTCCATCGACCTTACTATCTGCTCAATCTATTGGCTCCGAGTAGTGATTTTACTAAGGTCGACTAGAGATCTTTTCAAACAGCTTCGCTCCAGGTGTTAAACTAGGTGACTTTCAACCTCGCCACCTTTATGGGGGGACTCTGTCACTTCATCTAAGTCCAAGATCTTATTAGATCTCCTAACCCCCTTTTTCCCTTGGATGCCTTAACACAGGACTCCCAAAATATGAACGTTTAGATACACATACTTCTTCTTGTATCGATATTTCCTTTGTTCCCATTTCCTTATGGATCGTTTTACCTGGTCCGCTTTGATTATTTATTCGCCAGCGATCATTACCCAATAGCATTAAATGGGCTTTTTCCAAGCCCAATGCAAAAAACCAACTCCAGCTGGCGTTTGATCGAGCGGAGTGGCTCTTTTTTATCAGGCACAGCATCCCTCTTTCTCGTTCAATAAACGATTTCCGACTGTTGATGATGCCTTTTGCTTTTTCCAGAAAGTAGTCATCTCTGCAGCGGAAGCTTGCATCCCGAGTCTTCCTTAGGCAGGCGGTCGGCAACCCTTGGTGGTCCCAAGAGTGCGCACAAGCCACCGAGAGAAGAAGAAATCTACAGCAATATAAAAACCCGCACCACCCCAACATGATTACTTTATTAAAGCAGCCGCAGCGAGGACTCGGCGAATGGTAAATGTCAAACGCGTAAACAATATTTCGAACTTATATTTCAACTGTTAACTCACAACTCCCCTCCCTTTGGTGTGGAAAGTTACACAGAAAATATCTTTCATCGCTCCAACAACTCCTCACCCACAGTCCTCCGTTATGGGCGTGATAGACTGATACGATCTGCCGCTTCCTGCCGGTGGTTAGCGGATGCGTTAGGTTTAAGCTTTGCTAACCCATTCGAGTTCATTCCGCTACCCCTGAGCCTTTCAAAAACTGAGAACTGGACACAGCACTTGCCAGACTTTTCAACATGCAGCAAAGGGGAAGATCATACTACAACCGTTTTTTACACGGTGCAAGTATCAAACTGCACTGTGAAAGCAAAGACGGTAGCTCTTGGTCCAGACATGATTTTGGATATCATGCTCCGTCATATAATCCCCGGCATCAGCATTTTTGCTTGATCTATATAACAGAATCTGGATCGAATCCTCTTTTCCATCTATTTGGACTTCAGCTTTCTGTAATTCCTATCCCCAAACCTAGGAAAGATCGAAAGTTGGCGGACAACAAGACCAATTTCAATGACCTGCCATACCTGTAAATTAATGAAGAAATTGGTTTCAGGCCGCTTTCTCCCTTTTCTGGAGAGTCGCCAAGCTTTTTTCAAACTTCCAGTTTGGCTTTTTCGCAAAAAACGTTCGACTGCGGACCCCCTTTTGTTAAACTAACCATGACAATCGTAAAGCCTTCTCAACTGGGTGGGATGGTTCTTGGTGTCTTCTTTGATCTTGAAAAAAGCTTATGGATACAACGTGGGAGAACTGGGATTCCCCTTAAACTCCATTCGCTCGCTTTTCGCGGACAACTCCCTCTTTTTCATTAAATGTCTTTCTGTCAAACAATCCATCCAAGTTCGGTGTGCTTCTTCGTATTCTGTCACGCCAACTTTACTTCTGGATGAAGGCTTCCGCAGGGTTAGTGTTCTTAAGTGGTACATACTATTTGCTCTTGGATTTAATTGACATTGTGTACTTCTATCCCAGCGGCGGTCAATTTTTCTCTCTATGTTGATGACCTTGTGTTATATATAGCCGGTGCCAGGCTGCCTTTACTCGAACGGCAACTTCAACTAGCTATTGAGAATGTTTCACAATGGGGTAACTACCATGGCTTCCATTTTTCTCCCACCCAAAACCTCAGCAGTGCTTTGTATAAGAAAAAAAGGGAATTGAAGAACTTGCACCTTCTCCCAGCGAACCTAACCTTATTTGTCACCCATTCCTGTTAACTTCACAAGTCAAATTTAGGACTCATTCTAGACGACCACTTAACATATGCACCACATATTAAATACCTAAAAACAACTTGGGTCATCTCGCCTCAAAATCTGGGGGTTGCTGATCGCAAGTCCTTTACGTTAATATATCGCCATAGTTCGATTGAAGCCTTGATATGGCTGATGTGTATATGGTCAGGCCCTACTCTACTGCAATCTGTTGCACTCCCATACAAAACGAGGCGATCGTATCTCCACTGGAGCCTTCGATCGTCCCCCCGGGTAAGCCTTGAAATTGAAGCCAATGTGATGCCACTCTCGCTCGGAAGAGATAATCATGTGACAAGTTTACCTTCGTGTTAAACCCCAATACCGCTGCCCTTGACACCGATTCTGCAGGAGGTGCCTCAGAATCAATTACTGGCATTTGCGAACAAGTTCAGAACAGCTTAATTTCCTTATATCCGCTTTAAAAGGTTGCTGCCTTCTCATACGATGCAAGGATTACACACCTTGTTGTTCCGCGCCCACCATTTGCTTTGGCTCTGACCTTCTCTCCCAAATCAGCCATTCTGCTTCCCTGTTAAAGGCATCATTCTTTCCGCATTCCACAGTTCATGATGAGTTCACCCCAGTATTACTGATGGCTCTAAAACCGGGAACAGTTTGGGCGCGCATCTGCCGTCTTTCCTGATCGCAACCTTTCCCATACTCCCCCCTCATGCTTCAATTTTCACAGCAGAATTAATGGCTATAGATGATTGCGCTTTCTCGATTCTTTCCTTTAACCAAGATCAATCTTATGTTATTATTCAGATTCGCTTCAGCGCGTACAAGCGCTAAAACCCCTTATTCTAAAAAATACAAAGGTATTGCTGATGCAGCAACTTTCTTGCGGCTGCTCCATTCCCGCAAGAACAAATTATTTTATGTTGGACCCCTTCTCATGTAGGGTAACAAGGAAATCGCTGACAGAGAGGCCAAAAGGGCCACCTCCTCTTTTCGAAGTTCCAGGTACCTCCCGAATGCCATTCGACAAGGCTACCTCCATTCAACCGATTACTATCCTGCTCTCCAACAAAGTTTTCGATCTTATTGGCAAGAGCGCTGAACGAATGATCAGAGAGCGAGCGAAACTTTAGAAATATAAAGCCGGTCAACGGGAAGTGGTCATCCTCCCACCGACGAAAACGCTTACACGAGGTGATACTTGCAAGCCTCCGTATCGGCCAACTATATCACTCACAGTCATATATGTTACGGAACCCCACTTCCCATTTGCAAATTTTGTCGAAGCATACCCGGCAATCTGTTGTTCGCCAATCTTCATTATTGTTCCAAGCTGGACTCTTATTCGCCGCCGTTATTTCCTACTTACGATCCATACACCTTCCAAAAGATTATCCCATATCTTATCCGAATCTTCCACTTAGTAGTAATGCTAATTTTTGTTTCTACAGAAGTGAATATTCTTCACAATATTTGATTTTGTTATGTAATACTATAGGACTTTATACTGCAAGGATACACTTTTGTTTAGTTTTTGTTTATTTTAAGTGACTGAATATTCGTTTCTCTATTTAAATCTTTTTGACGTTTAA
The DNA here is from genome assembly GCA_015478945.1 of Trachelipus rathkii. Taxonomy (NCBI): domain Eukaryota; kingdom Metazoa; phylum Arthropoda; class Malacostraca; order Isopoda; family Trachelipodidae; genus Trachelipus; species Trachelipus rathkii. Next base: position 3,625 of record JABUQX010063335.1, read on the forward strand.
AATATGTAAGATCCAGGACCCGCCCATGGTGTTGATTTTTTCAACCCAGTATGGCCGCTTCTGTGAGCCGTGGTGGGTCCTGTACCGACTTCAAAAAAAAAAAAATATATATATTATATTATATATATATATATATATTATATATATATATATATATATATATATATTATTATATATAATATATAATATATTATATATAATAAATATATATATATAATTATAATAATATATATATTATATATATATATTATATTATATATATATATATATATAATATATATATATATATATATTATATATATTTATATATATAAACTATATATTAACGTGGCTTTATTCCCCTATGCAGAGGGTAACACGGGGACCACATTTGAATCGAATTTGAGGCCGGCTACCCAACCAGCGCACCAACGTTTGTTGCAGTCAAGTTTTAATTTCTTTCCCCAGGTAGATAAAACCCAACTGCTACGCAGAGGAATTGAACCAGGCGATCCTCTGCGTTTTGAGAGGCGGCGACCAACCCCTGGCGCCACGTAGGCGTATATCATAATATATTATTATATATAAATATATATATATATAATATAATATAAATATATATATTGTATATATTTATATTATATATATATATATTATATATATATATATATATATAGAATATATATATATATATATATATGATATATATATATATATTATCTTTTTTCCAGAAATTTGATTATGTATGTTTATGGCATCAGAAAAGGAAAAGCAGTGTAGAATATGACAAAGTCGAAAAGATAGCCCAGCCTTACCGCGCCCCTGTACCATTAATTAGTAGAACTCGTTCGCAATCAGAAAATCCACCCTAGAGCTTCATGGGACCGCGACAGACCTTCACTATGGTAAATCGTCAAGTGTAGGGTTCATCCCTTGGACAGGTGGGCCACAACCATGACCCTTACAACACCAGCCATTCTCTCATATCAAGCACCTTTCTTTCTCGCCTCTGCAAACTCACATTTCTCTCCTGCAAACATTCCTTTACACTCAATCCACTTTTCTTCAGTCTCCTAGCCGATCGGTTCCCAACACACTCAACACTATACATCCGCTAACCAACCAACATCATTCATCCTTTCCACATGACCAAACCATCTCAACATACTTTCATTGATTCTCTCTTTACTCCTTTCTTCAACCACACAACTCTCTAATACGTTCATTGCTTATTTTATCAATTCTTCTCACACCTAGCACGCGACTAAGATTGTCCATTCTGAACACATTGAACTTTAGATCTATTACATTCTTATTCCAGACCATAGTCTCACTATTATACAATAAACAGGCAACAAATACCCTCATGCAAGAACCTAGCACACTCCAGACTTAGTCCTTTTACAGTCACCAACGATTTAATGGCACCAGCCACCTTCCTGCCATTCACAACTTTCCTACTAGCACTCTGCATCATCCATCCCTTCTCCATCCAACATATACCCTAAATATTTAAACCAGACAACTTTTTCCAGCTGTTCACCATCTAACATAACTTCACACTGGAGACTGCCTCACGTCACAATCCATAAACCTTACTCTTATCCAGGTTTACTTTCAAGCCCCTCCTTTACACACCCTGCCAAATCCCTCTACCATCCTCTCAACTCTCTTCAGATTCACCACACAGAACCAATCATCCGCATTATAAAGTAGGGCACCCGTCCACTCATCTCATTCTCCAATCATTCTAACGCCCATTCCTGCCCCACCCCCACCTCTAATTCTTTTCATAACCCATCCATATACAAGTTGAATAACCAAGGGAACATATAACACAACCTGTCTCACTCCGCTATAATACTAAATTTTTGGGGATATCTGGCTGTAATTCCAGTTCCGGTCGGAACGAAAATTTCAGTTCTGTTCACACCCTAAATATAATATATTATAATATATATATATATAATTATATATATATATATATATATATAATAGATATATATATATATATATATATATATATATATATATAATATATATATAATACTATATATATATATATATATATATATATATATATATATATATATATATATATATATGATATGGGAAATTTCCATTTCCCATACAACCAATGCCACATATTATATCTTAAATTTGTTTTACATTGTGCCAGCCAATAGGGCCAGAGAGATTTGAAATTGTAACGTGTATCAGGGTCTTGAAAATAACGAAACAATTACATTATTGATTCTTTCTCCTGGGAGTCACCCAAACTTATAAATAGCCTAAATATATATATATATATATAACTATATATATATATATATATATATATAAATTATATAGGATATATATATATATAATATATATATATATATATATATATATATATATATATATATTAAAACGGTCTAACAACATTAGTAATTTGCCTTTAGAAAATACCTCCATTTGAAATATTAAATTTAATTCCAAAATCATTATCAGGCCACCAGGATTGTGACTTGCAGTGAGGACAATACCACCAGCCGTTCCATTTTTTCTGATCAAATGAGAAACACAAGGTGTAGAAAGAATTCCATTTTGACCCACAATCAGTTTACCCACCTAAAACAATTATACTTTATGATAATCAATGAAAAAATAGTAATTATATATTTTAACTAGAATTGAAAGGTTTCAGAGAGAAAAGTGGTTTCATAAGTTTAGTACTTACGGTATTTTTTTTTTTTTTTAAACTGAAATAGGAACTAAATGTTAAAATGTTATTTTTTTTTTTTTTTTTCAGCTTTTTTTTTTTTTTTTTTTTTTTTTTTAAAGATTGTGATTATGAATTCAGAAGAAAAAATTTATATGGTTTGAAGGTTTAAACCCGAGGAGGGGTAGAGGAGCAAAGGAGTTCCTGCGAAAAGATCAAGTAATTGCTTGGACTAGGAGGATTGTCAGAGGACCAGAGAAGCTAATCAACAATATTTAAACTTTTCTCACAAAGTAAGAATCAAAAATCCATTACTGTGGAGTTTATAGAAAAGTAAGCCAAAGGTATCTACAATATCTAAATTTTTATGAAACTTCTGGTGAAAAATGGACCAAAATCCACACCCAGTCACTGCCTTCTACCATAACTTCTAGAATATGTCAGCCTATCAACAAGCAAGCATATGAGGAATTGGTTGGCCTAGTAACTGAAACTAATAAAGGTAATAATAAGAGAAAGTTGAAATCTTATTCAGCGGAACCTCAGGTCTGGTTAAAAATCCCACTGCATCTTAACGGTAATGAACATCAAGGAAGATCGGGGCTATCAAATGCTATTACGTCAAAAAGAAAAACTTATGAATGAGATGTTTCTTCATGTTCTACCTGACAACCTTGTCTCTATATTAACTGTATTAAGAGGGGATGCAGATATTCATAAATTGGCTGAAGCTGCTTATTGTTTATGGAGGAGAAGCGTAAAAAGAATAAAAATTACAAAGATAACTCAGTCAATACAGCGAACTTATTCTTACCTACCAGATCCAGCGAACCCATAGCTCTACAAGATGACCGCATTTCACGCAGAGAATTGGCTCACTTATCCAGTTAAATTTGTAAGCTGTACCAGAAGTTTGACTCCCACGCATCTCAAATGAATCAAATGGAGCTATTAATGGCTTGTAATGATGATGGCTGAACCAGAGGACGTTCCAACGCAGGCGGTCACTTCAGGATTTTGGAAGGATGGAACATTATGCTATTACCATTTCACATTCCACAAAAAGGCAACAAGGTGGCAAGGAGGCACCTGTAAAATGGCACATTTGGTGGCACAAACGTCATAACAGAACCTTGCAGGATCAACTTTCTTACCATCGCATGAAGACTAAATATGGGAATGGAGTTACGCCC
>JABUQX010063335.1:12500-18936 GCA_015478945.1 Trachelipus rathkii
ATTATATATTATATATTATTTAATATATATATATATTATATATAATTATATATATATATACTATTAGTATAATATATATAATATAATATAATATAATATATATATATATGTATTATATATATATAAAATTCTTAATCGCTAAAATTATATATATATATATATATATATATATAATATATATATATATATATAACTATAATATTATAATATATAAATTATATATATATATATATATATATATATATATATATATATATTAAAAATATTGAAAGATATAAATCAATTTTATTTTGCGAAAGAGGAAGTTCAGTTTCTCATTGATCGTTTGCCTTTTCCTTCTATTTTCATTGGGACTATATATTTAATTTAATTTCCTTTCTCTTCACCAGGGTCACAAATCACGCCCCAGCTCCTGTTTATATTTATCTATTTAGCTTTTGTTTTCAGGTGAAATTTGTATATATGTTTTGACATTCTAATTGTGCTAGCTTGTAATTGGATAGTTAGGTATACGAGTATACTATCGCTCATATAAAACCTCACGCACAGCATTTTTTACAACCTTTCTCCCATCTTTGCCCTGAGGTCTTGGATATATATATATATATATATATATATATGTCCAAACTTCTGTAAAAAAATAAAAAATATACTATATATATATAATATATATTATTATATATATTGTATAATATATTATATTATATAATTATTATATATATATATATATATATATATATATATATATATATATATATAATATATATATATATATATATATATATATATATATATATATATTATATATATATATATATATATATATATATATATATATATATATATATATATATTAGTATATATATATATATATATAAATGTAATATCCCCTAATGTTATTTTCACCATGCTAGGATACGATCCTGGACCTTAGCAGATGCGTGCATGTGTTTGACCACTACGCTATGACGAGACAAAAGAGAAACCGAGAAACTTCTACTGTCCAAGAAGAGCATTACTACGGTTCCTCCCGCTCGCACTCAAACGTAGGGCCAAACAAGGTAACGCGCGCATTGTGAATAATAATACCATAAACCGGGGTTATTATGTATAATGAAAATGCAATAATTTTACCTTGCAATCAAATTTCATAAATGTAATATCCCCTAATGTATTTTCACAATGCTAGGATACGATCCTGGCCCCTTGCAGATGAGCGGGCATGTGTTTGACCACTACGCTACGACGAGACCAAAAGAAGAAACCGAGAATACTTCTACTGTCCACGAAGAGCATTACTACGGTTTCTCCACCGCTCGCACATATCGAACGTAGGGCCAAACAAGGTAACGCGCATGGTGAATAATAATACATAAACCGGGGTTATTATGTATAATGAAATGCATAATTTTAACCTTGCAATCAAATTTATAATTGTAAATACCCCCTAATGTATTTTCACCATGCTAGGATACGATCCTTGACCCTTAGCAGATGAGCGTGCATGTGTTTGACCACTACGCTACGACGAAACAAAAGAAGAACACGAGAATACTTCTACTGTCCAAGAAGAGCATTACTACGTTTCCGCTCCCACTCGAACGTAGGGCCAAACAAGGTAACGCGCATGGTGAATAATAAATACTAAACCGGGGGTTATTATGTATAATGAAATGCAAATAATGCAATAATTTTAACCTTGCAATCAAATTTATAAATGTAAATATCCCTAATGTATTTTTCACCATGCTAGGTAGGCGATCCTGACCTTAGCAAGATGAGCGGTGCAATGTGTTTGACCCACTACGACTATCGACCGAGACAAAAGAGAAACCGAGAATACTTCTACTGTCCAAGAAGAGGATTACTACGGTTCCTCCCGCTCGCATCGAAACGTCAGGGCCAACAAGGTAACGCGTGCATGGTGAATAATAATACCATAACCGGGGGTTATTATGTATATGTGAAATGCAATAATTTAAACCTTGCAATCAAATTTATAAATGTAAATATCCCCTAATGTATTTCACTATGGCTCGGATATCGATCCTGGACCTTAGCAGATGAGCGGTGCATGTGTTTGAGCCATCTAACGGCTTACGACGAGACTAAAAGAGAAAACCGAGACTGACTTCTACTGTCCAAGAAGAGCATTACTACGCGGTTCCTCCCGCTCGCACCCGAACGTAGGGCCAAACAAGGTAACGCGCAATGGTGAATAAGTAAACCCATAAACGTTGGTTTTATGTATAATGATGCAATAATTTTAACACCTTGCAATCAAATTTAATAAATGTAATATCCCTAAGTATTTTACCATGCCTAGACATACGATCCTGGACCTTAGCAATGAGCGTGCATGTGTTTGACCACTAAGCTACGACGAGACAAAGAGAAACCGAGAATACTTTTACTGTCCAAGAAGAGCATTACTAGGTATCTCCCGCTCGCATCGACGTAGGGCCAAACAACGGTAACGCGCATGTGAATAATACATACCATAAACCGGTGGGTTATTATGTATCATGAATGCAAGTAATTTTTACCTTCGCATATAAATTTATAAATGTAAATTAACTCCCTAATGTATTTTCACCATGCAGGATACGAATCCTGGACCTTAGCAGATAGCGTGCACATGTGTTGAAGACACTACCTACGAACGAGACAAAAGAGAAACGGCGGAGAATACTTTCTACTGTCCAAGGAAGAGATTACTACGGTTTCTCACCGCTCGCAACTCGAACGTAGGGCCAAAACAAGGTAACGCGCATGTGAAAATATAATACCATAACCGGGGTTTTATGTATATGAAATGCAATAATTTAAACCTGCAATAAAATTTCATAGAATGTAAATATCCCCTCATGTATTTTCACCCATGCTAGGATATCGAATCCTGGACCTTAGCAGATGAGCGTGCATGTGTTTGACCACTAAGCTACGACGAGACAAAAGAGAAACCGAGAATACTTCTACTGTCCAAGAAGAGCAATACTACGGTTCCTCCCGCTCGCACTCGAACGTAGGGCCAAACAAGGTAACGCGCATGGTGAATAATCATACCATAACAACCCGGGGGTTATTATGTTAATAATGAAATGAATATTTACACTTGCAATCGCAAATTTATAAATGGGTAAATATCCCCTAGATGAGTATTTTCCAGCCATGCTAGGTGATCGATCCTGGAGGACCTTAGCAGATGAGCGTGCATGTGTTTTGAGACGCACATACGCGTAATGACCATACTACGTAGTCGTCTACGACGACGGAGAACAAAAGGAAACCGAGAATACTTCCAACTGTCCAAGAAGAGGCATTACTCACTATACTCACGGTTCCTCCGCTCGCACTCGAACGGTAGGGCCAAAACAAGGTAACAGCGCAATATGGTGAATAAAATCTATAAACCGGGGGTTATTATGTATAATAAAATGCAATAATTTTAACCACCTTGCAATCAAATTTATAAATGTAAATATGCCCTAAATGTAATTTATTTCACACCTTGATGCTAGATAAAGCGATCCTGGACCTTAGCAGTCGAGCGTGCATCAGTGTTTGATAAAACGCATACGTTCTACGCTGTAACGCTACGCTTATAATCATTTTTTATAATCCTAGTTGCGGTCTCGTGGCTACGACGAACAAAAGAAGAAACCGAGATATAAACACTTCTACTGTCCCACAGAAGAGCATTACGTACGCGGGTTCCCTCCCGCTCCGCTCCCCGCCTCGCACTCGAACAGTAGGGCCAACAAGGTAACGCGCTAGTTCGCGGCAAAAAACTGCGCAATCACGTATAGGGTGATGATCATATAAACTACCTCAACGATCGGATAAAGACCCGGGGGTTATTTGTATCATGAAATGCAATAATTTTAAACTTGCAATCAAATTTATAAATGTAAATATCCCACTAAATGTATTTTTACACACATGCTAGGATATAAAACGACGATCTCCTCGGAGGACCTTCTTCAGCCAAAGCATGAGCGTGGCATGTGTTTGACACACTACGCGTTAGTGAACCGAACGGACGAGCAGTTCAAACGCAGAACAAAGAGTAAACCGAGAATAACTTCTACTATCTGTCCAGAAGAGCATTACCTACGTAGTGTTCCTCTGCATCCACCGCCTCCCCCTCCATCCCGACCTCTATGAAAGCACACATTCTCCAATCACCACCCACAACGTGTCGAACGTAGGGCCAACAAGGTACGATAGTCGCATGGTGAAATAATAATACCAACATAAACCGGGGGTTATTCATGTATAATGAAATGCAATAATTTTAACCATGCTTGCAATCAAATTTATAAATGTAAATATCACCCTAAATGTATTCATCCCACCCAAATGCTAGGTACGATCTGGACCTTACAATAAGCGTCGGCATGTGTACGTAATGCTCTTCTTGACAGTAAGAAGTATTCTCCGTTTCATCTTTTGTCTCGTCGGTAGCGTAGTGGTCAACTTTTACACATGCACGCTCAATCCTGATAAGGTCTAGGATCGTATCCTAGCATAGAATGGTGAAAATACATTAGGGGATATTTACATTTATAAATTTGATTGCAAGGTTAAAATTATTGCAATTTCATTATATAATAACCCCAGGTTTTATGGTATTATTATTCACACGGCATCGCGCGTTACCTCCCAGTTGCTTGGCCCTGACGGTTCGCGTGCGAGCCGGGAGGAACAACCGAGTAATATGCTCTCTCTTGACAGTAGAAGTTATTCTCGGTTTCCCTTTTGTCTCGTCGGTAGGCGTGTGTCAAACACATGCACGCTCATCTTGCTAAGGTCCAGGATCGATATCCTATAGATGGGTGAAAATACATTAGGAGGATTTTACATTTTAATTTGATTGCACAAGGTTAAAATTATTGCATTTTCATTATACATAATCAACCCGTTTATGGTATTATTATTCACCAATGCGCGTTACCTTGTTTGGCCCTACGTTCGAGTGCGGGCGGGGAGCAACCGTAGTAATGCTCTTCTTGGAAAGTAGAAGTATTCTCGGTTTCTCTTTGTCTCGTCGTAGCGTAGTGGTCAAACCATGCACGCTCATCTGCTAAGGTTCAGGATCGTATCCTAGCATGGTGAAATACATTAGGGGAATATTTACATATTATTAAATTTGATTGCAAAGGTTAAATTATTGCATTTCACTTATCTAAAACCCCGTTTATGGGTATTATTATTCACCATGCCCGGTATACCCTGTTTTGCCCTACGTTCGAGTGCGAGCGGAGGCAATCGTAGTAATGCCTTCTTGGACAGTAGACAGTAATTCTCGGTTTCCTCTTTTGTCTCGTCGGTAGCGTAGTGTCAACCACATCACGCTCATCTGCTAGCTAGTCCAGGATCCGTATCCTACATGGTGAAATACATTCTAGGCGGATATTTACATTATATTAATTAATCAAAATTTGAACTTGCAAGGTTAAATATTTGGCATTTCATTATAACTAATAACCACCGGTTTATGGTATTATATGTCCACCATGCGCGTTACCCTGTTTGGCCCTAAGTTCGAGTGCGAGCGGGAGGAACCGTAGTAATGCTCTCTCTGCTTGGACAGTAGAAATATTCTCGGTTTCTCTTTTGTTTCGTCGGTAGCGTAGTGGCCAAACACATGCACGCTCATCAGCAAGGTCCAGGATTGTATCCTAGCATGGTGAAAAATACATTAGGAGGATATTTATACGATTTATAAATTTTTATTGCAAAGGTTAAAATTATTGCATCATTTCTTATCAACACAAAACCATAATAACCCCCCGGTTTATGGTATTATTATTCACCATGGCGCGTTTGATTCACCTCTGCTTTGTCCTACGTTGCGAAGTGCGAGCGGAGGAACCGTAGCTAATGCTCTTCTTGGACAGCCTGAAGTAATTAGTAGATAGTATTCTCGGTTGGTTTCTCCTTTTGTCTCCGTGTCGGCCCGTCGTACGTAGGTGGTCAAAACACATGCCTCAGACGCTCGTACCGCTCGTTACCTCATGCTGCTAAGAGGTCCAGGATGCGTATCTATGCATGGTGAAAATACATTTTAGGGGATCATTTACTTTATAAATTTGAATTGCAAGGAGGTTAAAATTAAAATGCAGCATTTCACATTATACCATAATAACCTCCCACCCACCCCACCCGTTATGGTATTAATTATTTCACATGCGCGTCTACCTCTTGTTTTGGCCCCTACAACGTTCCGAGTGCGAGCTGGGGATCTTGCTTCGAGTGCGAAGCGTGTGCGGGAAAAAATCGTAAGTAATTGCTCTTTCTTGGACACAGTAGAAGTATTTCTCTTTTGCTCTCTCGGTTTCCTCATTTTTTGTTGTCTCGTCGTAGCGTAGTGGTCAATCCACAACAAACACACAACTGTCAAACGCTCATGCCTGCTAAGGTCGTCACAGCA
>JABUQX010063336.1:0-10000 GCA_015478945.1 Trachelipus rathkii
GTGATGCTTAGCAGAGTGACGCGCGAAACGTCCCTTATAACCATAGTCACCTCTCTTGATGTTTGTGCTTATCTGTTTATCTTAAGTAACCTATATATCAGTAATATTATATATATCATATATATTATGTATATTATAGACTTGTTCTGTCTTTATCTACACTTACCTTTATGTATTTACTTACTATCTAATATATATATATATATATATATATATATATATATAATACTATATATAGTATATCATCTATATATATATTTATATATATATATATTATATATATAGATATATATATATAATATATATATATATATATATTCTATATAGTATATATATATTATATATATATGTATATATATAGTATATTTATATATATATATATATATAACTATATATATATATTAATATTATGTATAATATTCAACTGAATAATATATTACTTTCCATTGTATTGTATATAGGTAGAGATGAGAGAGAGAGAGAGAGAGAGAGAGAGAGAGAGAGAGAGAGCACCGAGAGAGAGAGAAGAGAGAGAGAGAGAGAGAGAGAGAGATGGAGAGAGAGAGAGGGAGAGAGAGAGAGAGGGAGAAGAGAGGGAGAGAGAGAGAGAGAGAGAATGTATCAGTGTTATGTAATCACTTTCATATCACATAACATTCATTATGGAATATTATTAATAACAAATTTTATATATCAGAACTTTACAAATATTATATATCAAAACAAAACTTTATCATTTTTCTATCATCTTTTTATGAAAGCATTTTACACCGCAGTAAATTTCTACTTGTTTTTTATTACGCTCATTTGAAAAGATCACGCAAAATAAAGCGTTTACAAATTCATTATTTCAGATTGTGGCACTTTTTTTACTATTTCAACAGTTTATCTTTTTTTTATCAAGTCTGTTTTTCATATATTATGAAAGCATTTTAGATATCATACGCTGTAAATCTTATCTCGTGTAGAAAAGAGGATAAAAAAAATCCACTTGATTTTTCTTATCACAACTCGTTTTAAAACTAGTTTAAAATCTAGTTTGATTTGAAAACTAGTTTAAAAACTAGTTTAAAACTAAAAGTTAAATAGAAATTTGCAAAATGAATTTGTTTGTTTAACTTAAATATATTTTTTATATATATTCTCTTCTCCCCGGTGGGATTGGCAAAAGTGGGGAAGTTCTAATCAACATTAATCAATATCAAAATGGCGACGTGACCCATAAACGTTTTTTGAAAGTTCTTAACTCAAAGGAAGTGGAGAAAAGGGAATGAGACATGTTTTCCAGACCCTACCAGTAGTTTACATATAAGAACAGGTTTGGCATTAAAAAATCCTACCCCCCCAAAAAACACCTAAAAAAACAAAAATAACAGCTGCAAGTTGGTTTTTTTGAGGGGGTGTTAATTTTTAGCTATTATTTTCAACAATTTGAGAGATATTTTTAAAAATTACCATAAAAATGTCAATAATAACAACTATATTATGTTTCATTAATTAGTGGCCTAGTTGCATTTTCTGTTAAGGATTTTCCAAACAGATATACCTTAAATATTTGAAATAAGTAGGAATGAAAAAAAATAATAATTAAAATTTAATATAAAAGTACAAATGAATGTATCTTTAAATTTTTATTGACTAGAAGTGATAGTAACTAGAATTCCATTATTAAAGTTACTCAAACTAAATCTTCAATTCAGAGATTATAAAATATGTAAGCTGTTCTTGCACTTTGGATTCTAAATAAAAAGATAAATCATAACATAATTTCCCTGAATTTTATAAATTTATATAATATACAATTTAGCATAACTATAAATTTACATTATTAAATTGAGAGGTAACGTGAATATTGACGCTACTTTTCAAAGACATGCTATATAGCTCCAGGTTCTCTTATATGAGTGGAAGACTCTGTTTATAATAAGTATATATATAATAATATAATTAAGGGGAGGAGTTACGTTAACTGGCATATACTAAGCTTAGTATTATAAGTGATATAGAGTATCCTATAATTATATTATATATAAAATTATGGTCTTCAATATTTTGTTGTCTTATAACAATCATCATCCTATCATTTGAACCAAAATATACTCACTATTAATAGTTTTATTTACTAATATACAGCTGTATAGTATAATGGTATATATATATAGTATATAGTATATTATGATATTATTATATATATATGCATATATAATAATATATATATATATAAGTATATTTAAAATTAATTAAATATAATTAATTAAATTAAAATTGAAAAAAGGAAATGGTAATCTTTTAAATTTTAAATTGACTAGAAGAGTAGTAAGCTTAAGGATTCCATTATAAGTTACTTAAAATAAACTTTTTTTCAGTTAATAAAATAGTAAATCTTCTTTTTTTCTTAAAGAATAAATATTACTGAAGAGAATAAAAGTGTTCCCTCCCATTTATTTTTATAAATTTATATGAGTAAATTTCAAAAAGCATAAAAGCTAATTTGTTAACATTGGGATGAATTGAGTAAGATGAAATGAAGCACATATTTCCCAATTTTATATATATATATTATATTAGTTATAGTATATAGTATAATATATATATATAATATATATATATATTATAGAGTACTATATAGTATATAATAATATACCCTTTATAAATCCTATATAAATAGCTAAGTAGTATATATATATATATATATATATATATATTATAATTATAACATTATTATAATACATATTATTAATATATATTTATATATATATAATAATGATATATATTGAGTATTATAATATATATATAACTATATATATATTATATATATATATGATAATAAATTATATATGTATAATAGTATATATATATATACTAATATTAGAGTAGATTATATATAGTATATATATGATTATATATATATAATATGAATGTTGTCTAAAATAGTATAAGTATATTTAGGTATTATATCATATATGTAGTGCTATGATGTATAATATTCACTATATGAGGGGGTAAAGGGTTATCTATGAGTAGATATATCGGGTAAGTAGTAATAGTAGTATATTAATTCTAGGTATTCAGAAGCGTATCTAGAGTTCAGCCGTTAGGGAATATGATGATTTGCTGGGTATGCAATGGATTTCCGCTGTCTGGCCTTACACGGTGTTTTCGGGGGATACCGCTACCGGCTGGCGGGGCTGTGGTTGGCGAATCCGTTGGCCAAATGCGCTATATTATGATGAGTAGGTAGGTGGGCTGTATTTGGGACATCTTTAAGTAAAGACTTGTGCTCTGCCCCGCTTTTCCATAATACACTGACTTTTTGGAATATTTTTTCATTTTTAGCATCGCGCATATTCAAAACATCATAAGCAATGCAAATAAAAAATTATCATTAATTCCCGAATAATAATAGTTAAATAAAGTTTAAAGTGAAGCTCTATTTGAACTTTCCATGATGGGGTGACACGAGGACCACCATGTTGGGGTGAAATTGGTGAATAGGGACATCTCTTGGAATTCGACAGATTGTATAAATTATTTTTTTTTCTTTTAATTTTTACATAATGAAATAACAAGATTTCATATTACTTGAAAATTAAAACATAAGTATTAAAATGTCAATAATGATACATATAAATGAAGAATTAAAAAACTGTGGTGTCTGCTATTCACCCGCAGTTCGGGGGTAATGAGGCACACTTCATGAATTCATATTTTGCATATAAATTTAATTTTTATTTAATTTAACTTAATATATATGTATGTTTATTATATTAAAATTAGCTTTAGGTAATACAATGTCATAATAAATAATAAAACATAAAATAAGTAATAACAATGGTGTCCCCTATTCACCCCAATCATGATTTTTTATGTGGGGTGGAATAGGGACAAAGTTAGGAATGTGAATTAACCACTATGTGCACTGCTTGAAAACAGAATTATACTTTGTCAGTTTTAAGAGCATAACATACTCAACTGTATACACTGAAAAAAAAATTTTTTTTTTTAAAATCCGTAAGAACTTGTCATTTTATAACAAAGTTAAGAAAAGTCGAAATTTTTTCAAAAAAGTGAAATTCTATTTACGAGAAATTTCCTCCCTAATACATTTTAATTTTTAATATAGAAGCTCTCTAGAATTAAAGATAACCTAAATAAAATCTGTATACTATCGCATGGCTATTAAATGAGCAAAAAAAATTTATTTCTTTTGTTTTTCTTTTTAATATTTGTTTCGTCACTCTGGGGGTACCAATTTTACTCCCCAATTCACAACCGCGCCAACTATATATATATAATAATAGTATAGTATATATTCTATATCTATATATATATACTAGTATATATATATATATATATTAGTATATGTGATATAATATACATATATATATATAGTATAATATTATAATAACTAGTATATTTATATATATTGTATAGTATATATTATATATAAGTATATATATAGTATATACTAGTAGTATATATATATTATATTATATATAAATTAATATCTATATTATATATATATGAGATACACTATATAGTTATGAATACGTAGTAATATATATATATATAATATTTAAAAATTCTGGAATTTCTCCAGTGTGCCTTATCCATTTTTTTTAATAAAGTAACTATATAACATGTAATGTATATTTTTTTTTTTTTTCAAAAATTTTCAACCAATTTATGCTCACCCCGGATTTTATCATAAAATCCCGAGCGGTGGGTTGGTGGGCAGTTTGCATCTCCTTGGGGAGTGTCTGGTGCAAACTGCCTAATTTACAGGGAACAACCTTACTTAATATGCCCTTATATGGTAGCTACACTTCTAGCTTCCCAGAGCCGTCAGATTTGATGAACAATAATGTTTGAAGTTTAAATAATATAAATTTAAATATATTACTTAATAGCTTTACTTAAGATAGTCCTGCTATGTTATTGCTATCAATAACCTGTAACATTAGCAATATCATTTAGCTCCCCATAGTTTCAGCCAATTGAGGGATAATGAACATTCATTCAGTCACGTTGGGAATTGGACAATTGTCCTTGTTACCACACATCATATGATTTTAATTGTTGTAAATTTATAGCTTATTTTATTATTTATTTGTCAAATAATACTGAAATGAAATTACAAAAAACATTCAATTATTAATCATTTTATTTTTTTCCTCCAAAATATAAATTTAAAAAAAAACAAAAAATGCTTTTCTTGGAAAAAACCCCGGGTTGGACCAAAACAAAAAAAAAAAACAGCCCAATGGAGTTTTGGGCTTTTTTGAGTTTTATTGGGCTTTTTTTTGGGGGGGGGTTTTTTGTTGGGCCTTTTGGGGCTTTTTTAAAATATCTATTTTTGAGGAAAAAAATGATACTAATTGAATTGTTTTTGTAATTCGTTTTTGTATATATAATTTTGCAAATAAATTAATAAGTATAGATATAAAATTTGCAAATTAAACATATTAATTTGGTAACAGACATTGTCCAATTCCCACTGCTAAATGAATGTCATTGCCCAAACCTGTTAAAGAATGAGCATAGATCTTAAGTTTGTGGTCAATAAGTTAGACTAAGGAAGTATGAGACTCTGTAGATTGATATCTCATTGCTCTCATCATGGGAGAAGTTGTGCGATTAGCGAGTTCGAATGAACGAAATCTGTTGGCATTAGTGAATAGTATAAGAAAATGGATACAACTGTTCTACGAGAGGAGAGAGAGAGAGAGAGAGAAGAGAGAGAGAGAGAGAGAGAGAGAGAGAGAAGAGAGAGAGAGAGAGAGGAGAGAGAGAGAGAGAGAGGAGAGAGAGACAGACAAGACAGACAGACAGACAGACAGACAGTACGATAGAAAGACAAACAAGCAGACAGACAGACAGACAGAACAGACAGACAGACAGACACGAAACCGACAATAAAAGAAAACAGAGAGAGAAGAGAGAGAGAGAGAGAGAGAGAGAGAGCAGAGAAATTGCAGATGAAATGATAATAATAAAAGAAGCTGTAGGTGAATGAAAAGTCTAATATCTACGATTACCGCCCTTGTTCCCAACGAAGGGATATGTGAAAGAGAATCTCCTTAAAACCAAAAAAGGAACTGGGACAGTGTGAAGATGTTTGGCAGAATCCTCAGGAAACCTAACTTCTCAGAAGTTCCTTTAATGAGAGAAACAATATGAAGAATATCAAGAAAAAGGAAACATTTGAGTTGTATGTTTTTAAAAGGACGTTAAAGTTTCGTAGAAGATATTGTCGAGCAGAGATAAATGAAGGAACTTGAGCTTTTGAAGCATTGTAACAATCATGTGTTTCTCACCTACAATTAGAAATGCGAGAAAAATCAGAGATAATTCAAGTTTTTCGGTCAAGAGGTCGGGCTTTTACTATTTGAAAAGGTTGCTTATAAAACAGTGGGGGAGCTGCGCTTTTTAGAGTGGAAAAAGACCAATGAAGGATGGGATAGAAATAGATGGAATAGATGGAATACATGAAATATAGAGTGAATAGGTTATGAAGTGACAGGTAGAAGGTCATTGATGAAAGTAGAAAAAGATTTGGAGATAAACAAGTAATAACACTGAGGAACACTACTATTTAAAGAATTAAAGGATGAATAGCTGCCTTCTACATAACATAGAGAATTTTATTATTAATTAAACCATCGCTCTTATTATCTATTAATATCTATATCCCTAATACCACGCCCCCATGATTTTCAAATCATCACACTATTTTCCTCAAAAGTCCTTTATATGCCTCGGGATTCCCCCTACATATACAACTTTAATTTAGATATTTATGTTTTATACTCTATATGCGTTACCCTAACGGTGAAGTGGTCCAGGACGAATTAACTCGTCTCCAATTATAGCTCCGGCTATTTTGTCCTGGTTCATCATCTCGTTGTAACAGGAGATTATTTTGCCAATTGTCTACCGGCCGACATTAACCCACACCTGCCTCTCCAATTTTGAAACGCTTGAACCGGTTCTTCTAATTCTACCAGAGATCGCCCACATGACCATCTCCCATTCTTCCATGGGATGCCTGCCCATCTATATTTAAACATAGACTTATGAGGGAAACGCTCTTATATCCTATGTAATCATTTTTTTGGCGCCATAATTGTAGTACCTAAAAACGGTCGGCTCCTCACGGGTATTGTCTTTCCGGTGGGTGCCCTCGCTTTTTTCTGGGCATTGCGCCCGTGATCGTTCTCGTATTTCTCTCCACTATTGGCATTGGCCGACTGGTGCTCTGTTTTAGCTGCTCTAAAAAAGACACCTGTTCAATTTCTATATATTTTACAACGGAACCTCTCTACAGATCAGTTGGATCTGAACGCCGTATCGTTATGGATCCGCCGGCCGGGCGGGTCGGCTGCGGCAGTGGGCAAAAGGTTGTTTGTTTTCCGTAACAGAGCATGTGGCGCGCCATTTGCCCAACAAAACACCTTCCTCCACCTTCCTAATGATTTTTTTTCCTTACTCCGTGCCGCGCTTCGATGACTGTTGTATGTGAGTTTGGGTGGGTTCAAGTGGCATGACAACCTTTCCAAATTTGCTACATTTGGTCGGGTCCGCAATGCAACAATTGACCCAGGTAGTTGCTTTACCTTCTGTAAATTCGTGGACGGGGTGTGGAATCGCACCCTCCAGTCAATTCCTACTGCGATACTGGCGCTATGTCCCTTTTCTCATAACCTTTTACTCGGCGCAGGATCCGTATTGATTTGGCACGCTTTGCAAGCTTCACAGGCATTTATTCAACACCACTTTTTCCCCTCGTGGCTTTTCCGGTACCTCAATATTCATTCTTCGGTCAGGATAATGCAAGGTTCTAAATTAGGAAGTTGATGTTTCACAGGGGCGTGTAAGAGGCCTGTAGTCTTCTTACTCCCCAAAATGAATGTTGTTTCATGGGCAAGTTCCTATAACTTTTCTTTGTTCCGATACTCGCGCACAGCAGCCAATCTTTGCTCTTCGCCGCATCTTTGTCTGGCTTTCCCTTTTTAAAATTTCATCCAAGTATTTCCTGACTTACTGGTTAATTATCAGCTTTTATTCATTCTCTGATCTTATACAACTTTACACCACCTTCACCTGATTAAACTCTAACTTGATGAGTTCAGCTGACTCGAGAACTTCCCAATTCTCTTGATTAGCATTTTTTTTCCGCCGCTCGGGCGCCTCTTTGTACTGTAATGAATTCTTTTCCATGCGTATTTGCTGAACCTAAACAATTGACCTCTGTCTATTCGAATCGTGTTTTTTAAAGTTTTCCACTCTTTCCAAGAACCCACTTTAATAAATAAATCAATTGCCAAATTTCCACGTCCTCTAATAACCCGCTTCTATTTCTGGCAAAACGTATAATATGACCACACGTCCGTTTACTTCTTGCTTCTGTATGACCACGTTCCGTCTTCAACATCTTTCCCCCCCAATATCCATACCGCCGGACCCTAAAGACAGATGCTTGTATCACGAGGCCATACTACTTTATTTCTCCGCATTATCCTATTCCGAAACCCTCCATAAACCCTTTATTACACAACTCTCTGTGTCTCTTCCCTTCACTTCCTCTAACATTTCCCTTAATACTCGAATGACCTTATTATCGAATTGCCATGAGTTGCAAAAACATGTATTTCAAATAGCTTGTTAGCTACCCCTTAACCACCTACACCGGTAATGTCCACCAATTTACGCATCAAATTAAGAAATAAATTTCCTTCGTTCGAAGATCCCTTCTCGTTTAGGTCTGGTAATTCGCCACCCCTTCTAAACTCTAAAACTCGTAATTTCCATTCTTGTATTTTTTATTATTATTTTTAATCTCCTTACACTTTCTGTTATCCAAAGAGGCAGTTTCTAAGCTGGATTTTGGGGCCACCAAATCCATAGCTTAGCTAAATATATGACTACAATACATCTTCCGCTCCTACGATGTCTTCATTCACAATTATGTCAGTACGTTGGGAATTTCTTAACCCAATTCCTTAATTCTTTCATCCTGTGCCAAACCTCTCTCAATTGGAGCTCAATTTAATTTCCGAAACCACCAATCTTAGTTAAGTAATACATCTCGTCCTTTAAACTTCAAGGAGCACCTATATTTCGAAAAACCCTTTTGTCTTACCTCAAGCTTGGCAGGTACGCCGCTTTCAAATCCTATATATGAAGGATCTGAAGCTTTTGAAGCATTGAAAACAGCCATGTGTTTTCACCTACAATTAGAAAAATCAGAGGTCAATTTCTTCAAGGTCGTGCTTCTATTTGAAGTTGCTTTTGAGTCCACTCGAGATGCTTTTTAAGGGTAAAAGATCAATAGAAGGATGGGATAGAAATGGATGGAATAAGATGGAATAGGTTATGAAGTGACAGGTAGAAGGTCATTGATGAAAGTAGGAAAAGATTTGGAGATAAGTCATAACACTGAGGAACACTACTATTTATAATGAATTCTATTCGGAAAATTTTATTAAATGGCAGCAAGATTGTAGCTCTGATCTTTATAGTAATACTTGGTACGTGTCAGATGACTTTTATATTTTGGTAAGGATTTGCAGCCGAAGTTACATATATAATATATTATATATATATAATATATTTATATATATGATATAATATATATTATATATATATTATAGTATATATATTATATATATATATTATATTATTATATGATATATATATAGTATAGAATTAAAGGATGAATAGCTGCTTTCTATAGCAACTTGCTGTTTATAGAACGACAGTAAAGAAAATCAGATTGAAGATTACTGAGATTAGGACTGATACCTGATGTGGGAAATTTAGAAATCAAAGCTTTGTGCCAAACTCTATTGAAAGCTTCAGTGCCCAGTGCCAGTGCCAGTGCCAGTGCCAGTGCCAGTGATAGTGCCACTTGCCCAGTGCTAACGTACAGTGAAAAAAACAAGCTTTATGCCTTAGTGCCAATAGTGGCAAGTGCCAAGTGCAAGGGCCAGTGTCTAGT
>JABUQX010063336.1:17500-28724 GCA_015478945.1 Trachelipus rathkii
ATATTATATATATATATATATTATATTATATATATTATATATATATATATATATTATATAATATATCTATATAAACAAGTTAAAAAGCATAATTAATGCTTATTTGATGTAAAGCACTAAAAAACGAAATTATTCTAATAGAAGAGTTTCGACATAAGATATTTGTGGTCCTCATCGCGTCAGATGTGAAGAAGTAGACTTAATGTAAAGGGAACATTTGATCGAAAGTTTCTTTATAAAATTTATTGGTTTTAGTGTTTTTTACCACAAGCATACCAGCAAACCCCCAACACACTACACATACACGATATATATATTATACTATATATAATTATCTTATTATTTATATATATATATATATATATATATATATATATTTTATATTATATATAAATTATATATATATATATATAGTATATTATATAATTATTGAAGGGGTTATTTCTGTCTGAATACAGTTCAAATTGAGGGATATTAGAAGATGGTTGAAGCGAGTGAGCGTTGGTCACGAATAAGTAGCGTTCTTCCCGGGGTGCTTAGGTGTCGTCTGAGGGCTGCAACCTCCTGCCCAGCAGACAGTCCCCGTGACAATGCGCGAGACCATTCGCTCTCCGGACCTGGAAGAACGTCGGGTAGTAGCGTGTAGCTGTTAAGAGCTAGGTGTGCACACATTAAGGTCATTGAGAAGGCTTCGACCACTCTGTACTCTTACTGGCAAGTTTGTCAGCACTGCAGAAGATGAGTAGTACGGCGGGAAGAGGATGACGAAGAGTAGCGGCCCAGCAGAAGAAACTTGTTTTTGATGGTTGTTCGGTGATTTAATGGGTGTTCGGAATCATTCAAGGTTGCTTACTGGTGTTCGTTGTGCACTCCAGTGGCCTGTGTTCCTCCGGGTTGTCTACCAATTTGAAGGGGTTAAATTTTGGTCTTGAATAACCACCTTCATTAGCTGATATTATTAGATGTTGAAGCGAGTGAGCGTTGTCACGATAAGTGGCGTTTCCTTCCCGGAGGCTGCTTAGGTGTCGTCAGTGGGGTTAGCAGCCTCCTGCCTACGCCCAAGTATATATATATATATATATAGATTATTATAATATATATATATTATATATATATATTATATATATAATTATTATATTAATATTATATATATATATTATATTATATACTATATTATTATTGATATAAATTAGTTGGTGCAATGTTTATAAATTGTCTAATCTGTCACTGAATAACTTTTTGCAGGAGCGAGGGTTTCGTTATTTGAAGAGTTTCTAGAATGGTGATACAAAGAGAACCAAGGGGTTTGAAAAATACCAAAGATGGTTTTTTTTTAATATTATAATAAGTAGACTGATTAAATATGTTTTGTTTTTATTATTCTAACTTCTATTACGAATATACTGTAACATAAATCCTATAATTAAGACTATTAATAACTATCCTAATTGTTAATATATTGCCAAATCTATATCAGTATGTAAAAT
The DNA here is from genome assembly GCA_015478945.1 of Trachelipus rathkii. Lineage (NCBI taxonomy): Eukaryota > Metazoa > Arthropoda > Malacostraca > Isopoda > Trachelipodidae > Trachelipus > Trachelipus rathkii. The sequence goes on from JABUQX010063336.1 coordinate 18,988, forward strand.
AACAATCAGGCATATTTTGCATTATTTATATTTAATCAACTTTATTATATAGATTTGGACTGCTACTTCCTGAAGCTGGTGTTTCAATTCTGGCTTGAATTCCAGCCAACGTCCTTTTTATTTATTTACAAGACATGGCTAAGTATTATCATTACGAACAGGTCATTTGAACTTTAGTTCGTACGCGTCAGCATAAGATTGTATCCTTCTCCTAATACAACTGGCGCTTTAAGTCCCCAATCGCCTGGACGAGTCACCAGAATCCCTGAGGTCTGAACTTCGTCACGTAAGATGACGAATGATTTTCCAAAATCACTCGTAACGCTCGCGTGGCACCCTTTTTTGTTCGTTTAGCCGTAACCTAAATTGTGGCTCGGCTATCTTAATGAACGTCTTTATCAGATTTGTTTCTTACTTCCAGCCTGGAACAGTCCACTGTACGTCCATAAAATAATCAGCATTAACCCCATAAATGCAAACTACGACACTAATTAATAAAATAATATAAATATTAAATATAAATATTATAATAATAATATAATAATATATGATAATAATAATACGCTAAATAATATACCTCATAATAAGTAATCTAATAATCCCAACTTAGTGCACCGATAAATATTTATCATGACTCAATAACGTTTAATAACACCTAAAATTCTCCACCAGTTATATTCCAATAATATATATTGGTACCTAAAAATTATAATCGCTGCATAATACCCCAATATCTAATATAAATATATAATACTACATCGAATAGCAATTAGATAACAAAAAATACTAATATAATAATAATAATAATCAAATAATAATATCAATATAATAATAATAATAATATATAAAAAATATAATAATAATCTATAATAATAATATATAATAAATTATAAATATATTTAATAATAATAATAATAATAATAATAATAATATTAATCATTATAAATAATATTAATTAATATTAATAATTAATAATTAATATAATAAATAATTATAACTAATAATAATACATAATAATAATAATAATAATAATAAATAATAACTAATAATATATAATATAAAAAATAATAATAATAATATAATAATAAATATAGATTAATATATATAAATAAATAATAAATAATATCTTCTTTTTAAATTATTATTCAAATTCGTCCTCGGTAACTTAAAAAACAACTGGAGGCTGGATGGTGTGTCATATCTTCGATGTGCAATTTCTTATACCTAATTTTCTTATTGCAACCTTCGTCATGATGTTCAAGCTACTCCACACACACACACACACACACAACACACATACACACCACACACACACACAAAACACATATATATATAATATAATACTTTATATCATATATTATATATTATATATATACTAATAATTACTATATATATATATATATCATATATTATATATATACTATTTATATATATATAATTATAATATCTATATACTTATACTATACTATCTTATATTTATATATATTAATACTTATATATTATTATACTATATATTATAATATACTATATCTATATCATTAATTATATATATATATATACTATCTATATTATATATATTATATAATCTATATTTATATATATATATACTATATATATATATTATATTATGATATATATTATATATATTCATTATTTCCTAAAATATCCAGCTATCAGTTTTTGCAATATGATATCACTTATAGGTCACTGTCTCTTGGCACGTATATATTATTTTACTCCGTTAACTACTACTATAATATCGTGATTACCTAAATAATAATTTTCCTGCCCGTCTATCCAATAAATCCTATTATGAGATTTACAATACCCTACTTATACCATGCGACATAATCTCAAAATTAAATGATTTACTCAATTCAATAGGCGTATGATTATCACTAAAAATTTACGCTTAATAACTTTTAGTATCCTAGTTTTGCAAATCTAAAACATTATTTTTTCTTTCAATATGGTTTCCTTTTGTCACTTTTTGCATTTAACCGAATAGATCTTATTCTTAATAAACTTTAATTAATCCTTAATTCTAAACCTTAATATAATTAATTACGTACGTTAAAATTTTTGTTCTATATTAAATATTACTTACCAAATTTGGGCCAAATACGGACATGGATATACTCCCAATAAGACGCAATTTGTCGGCACCACTTATTTGGCTTTCACACGGTAATAACTTTTTAAGAACAACTGTTTTTACCTGTGTTATGGAAAGACATGTTTCCCTTGGGTCGAAGGCGATCGTCTCATCTTGCAATCGGGAGGTTTATCAGATTCATGAATTACTCCCTTTCAGATTGGAAACCAATCTATAAAGAAGAAAAACCCACACACAAACACAAACAAAATTAAAAAAAAAAAAACCAGAGGAATGATATTACTACTTCCATGGATGCCCTCTTTCTCGCCGCTTTTCTCATACCAATGCCCTTTGTTTGCGATATTTGGAAGATCTGGAGCCGACCTTAAGAATAAGTAAAAGATATTAAGAAGCGCGATGTCCATCTCATCTTGTCGGGTCTCCTGTCTTCCGTTTGTATCCACATCATCCGTCTGGATCTCACAAACTCTCTCAATTATTCTGTGATAGACCTGGGAACATAAAGCGAATATTAAATTATTCTCAGCATTGTTAATTTACCTCTCCACCCTTGATCCATATTTCGGGATGTTGTCATTCCCTGGAAACCTCTCTCTTCTTACCATGGCTTGAAACAGTTATTCTAATTTGTATAAACCTGTTGTTTGGAACCCTTAGTTCTCTTTCAATTTGTAGATCGAACTCATCATCTGAATTTAGAAGTCCCTTGTGCTGTCTATCCAGTCCATAGCATCACTGGTATCCTACGGATGATTGCATAGGATTGTCCTCTGTTAGTGTTGCATTGTCCTATCCTAATACTCCGTTATGTGCTCTGCATCCCTTTTATGGCTTGGTTATGCTACTCGCAGTAGATCTAGCTAACACAGCGTCATCGTCTCCTTGTTTTTTTGTCGTGATTCCTCATATTCTTGTTACTAGCTTCTACTATTTGGAGGTGACACTGTATACGCCATACTTAAATGGCTGGGTCGCATCTCCATTTATCCGTGTTATTAAGTTCTCGACCCACTATATTACACGTCTGGATTGGAATCCTCCCTTTCTCATCATTTCAAAGTATTGTTTAGATATCCTCAGATGGACCGCCCATATCTCTTTATAGTGCATAGATGCACCCCTCATGTTTCTACCATTGACCTCACTCTCGTCTTCCTCCGGTAATTACCTTTGCCCACCGTGAGCGGACTCTCGTATCCTTTTACTCAATTTTCTTCTCAAGCACCTACTCTGCCTGAATAATCTTTTCGTTTGACCTTAGAACTCCTACTGCATAGGGTAGCCAGTTTGGGTGTCCCTCTTTCCATTTATACTTTGTTCTTCCATAGAGATTGGTAGTACCTTTCCCTCTTTGTGTGTTATGAATCAGCAGCTTCTCGGATAGGTTACACTCAAGCTAGAGTAGTTTCGTCATTACTTGTTCACCTATAACCCCTGGTAGACAGTCGGGTCCCCACTCCTGCTCCCTTGGTTGACCGCTATCTCTCTACAAAGAACTTTCGCCCATGTACGGTTGGTACGTTCCTGCCCATTGGACACCGCAGGCGCCTTCATACTGGGCTAGCTGAATAATATGGCTCGATTGCTTCCTTTACTGGAGCTCTCTGAACGCTGCTAATCCTTCTTCTGTCCTATCGAATTCTCCAAGCTCGGGTCCGCCCCTAAAGGAAATCAGCCCAGAAGTGTTTAGGGGCATTCGAGACCAGAATGACACCAAATTTTTGAGACTCCCATTATCCGTTAAACCTTGTCTAGAGGATCAGTCTCTATATAAATGGTAACTGAGTGGAGTGTAGAGATTCTGATATCTTAAATACGCCATGGTTAAGCGCAGACTTGCTTTCTAAAGAGAAGTTATTAAATTCGCAGATTTAGTTCTCATTGTAGGGGATGTTCACACCATTGTTCGTGCAGTGGAGAGCACTCCATTGTGTGAAACGCAGTGATCTACACCAGCTCTTAACTCCAGAAAGCAAGCAAATATTCTATCCCTCCATGGCCCTTTCATGTGGATCTCGGCACTTTGATACCCATAAGAGAGTGCAATCTGCAGACTATAGTCTCAAAAAGGGATTGCGAGAAACCACTGAAGTTTTGTCAGGGAGAGATCTGGGATGGGAAGGGGACTTGGGGGGATACTTATGGTACACTTATTCACGATTGGTGACAAGTAGGGCATTAACTAGAATAACGTCCGCTAGAACTACTTGTAACTGGATTGCCTACGGTAACCTCGCAATACTCTTGGATTTAGCGAACTAGCCATACTAATTTCGCATATATTTTAATATTTGCACACATACCTAATATAGAGGCATATTATGGTGGCTCTAACCAAAACATCAGGATCTCGACGCATTTGTTGAACCTATTTAATGCGGCTGAAATTGATCGTTCGCTGAAATCGTTTTTAAACCATATAACGTAGATGTGTTCTAATTAGTGATTTATTTCCTCTACATAACTATGTAGAATTCATTAGATGAATTACCATTGGCAGTTTAAGAGAAATTCGGTTTTGGGGTGTATTTTGAATTGATCTAAATTTCTTTTAAGTTTTATTTTATGCAACTTAGTATTGGACCTTTCCGTCTGGGTTTGATATAATGATTTCACAGATACGATGTGTAGATACCTAGGGTATTGTTGCTACTAGTCTTATGTGATTGTCACGGAGTGCGGTGGATAAAAGGGGAAAGATATTTACAAAGGAACCGCGCGAATCGCCACGTAAAAGACAGATTCTTCCTGATTATCTTACATACCTTCCATTTTGACATGTGCGCCAGCTCAGCTGTAAATTTGCGAACTGAGTTGTAGTGCAAGGAGATCAGAAATGGATTTTACATACCAAAATGAGATTGCAGAATTATAAGTTTCGAGAAAGAAAACATGACAGCATCAGGAGGATAATGCTTTCAGAACCATTGTTTGCACGACTACGTATGATGAGGGAGGATCTTAGGAGGACGTCTGTCACGAATAGAAAGCGGGGGTATGCGTATAGCTTATAGCTTGACGGATTTAGTTTTTATGGTCGTATGTTTACATCGAAGCAATTGTTAAGTGTGAAGAATGGTAAGTTCCGTTTTACATGAGATGACTTAGAATGTCCATGGTGTGCATTTCGTGTGAAATACATGCCGCGATGGTTTCTCCAATTATATGAGATTTTGTGTTATTTGAAAGGAGGGGAGATCGTGACTAATGACTCTGTAAAATCTAGAAAGGCACACTATAGATATAGTGGTTTGCCCTTAGAATGTGTCGCTACGCTCGACTGTCGTGTGATCTTCTGAGGTTGCAGAGTTACCGTGTGGAAGTTGATGATGCTCTGTCATTATCTCTTCCATTAAATACCATTGTTTTTTTTATTGCAATATCAATTAACTCAACAGAAGAATGGACCGATAAAGATTGTTCCTCTAATCCTTCTCTGATAGAAGTTTGTTAGTAGAAGCATTATCTTCTTCACTTCTTCCCTGTACTACGGTATTTATCGATTTCCTCTCAGATGGTAATATCTTGTTCCTCATGTCAGTTCGTTACTATGGATTGGTCATCTTATTGCATCAATGTACATCGTCCTTTAATGGGTAAATGAGAACACTAATACTATGTATGATGGATAAATCCTGTTAAATCTATCACGTTTTTCTTGATTTAGGATCCCTATAAATACTGAACAGCAATTCCCGTTTGATGTCGACCAAATCTATAGGTCTGATTACCACATGGCTCAGTATCCTCCGGCATCGGTTTCTCTTCTGGAATACTAGATAGTTTTTATAAACCACTTCAAGGATTTCTGGTTTCCACTCCACCATAACACCTCTATCTTTTAGTAAGCTCTATAGAAACCATTCTCATTCCTTGTAGGTCTTTTAACTGTAGTAGTTTTCTTCTTTTACGATTTTCCTCCAGCTCAAAACAAGGAATCCGCACCTCTGACTAACTATACTATTTATAATCCTTTGGATAGGGCATCTGGATGTTTGTAGTATTGACTTCTCTCATGGTTTCTTTGGCAGCGGATACTGTGATACCAACAGACGTTGTCATTTCTGGAAAGATATATGAATCTTGGAAGCTGTATATCGACTTAGGGTCGTCTAGGCGCCCAGCGACCAACTTTGTCTACCAGCTTCCATCTGTAAACTGAAGACTACCAGTGGTTGGTGGTCTTTGTAAAGTGTAAAATTTTGACCAAAGGAATGGCGGAACTCTTGATTCCCATTCATAATAGCTAGTAGTTCCACTTTCTATGGTAGAATGTTCTCCTTTCACAGCCATTCGAATGAGTGAGAGTTATACGGATCTTCTATCTTTCGCCCTTACTGGTTAACTGATACAAACTGCACATGCCGAACCCACTTGCATCAATGATTATCAGTTTGTGCAATACAATGCTGTGAATTCTGGAAATGACAGTTCTACCTGACTTTTCATGTATAGCCATTTAAGGCCTTCAAGGCTGAATCTTAATCATCCGTCCATTTATTTTGTCCCTTCTTATTCTCCTCCCTGTGTAGCATAAGTGGCGCTGCCACTCTGAACAGTTTCTAATACTTTCGTGGAAGTTTATCATTCCTAGGTACCGTCTTAGTTCTCCCACATTATATTTGGTCTTACTCGATTTGTCTACTTGGTCCATAAATTCCGGAAGCTTCCTATTCTGACCTACTGAGGATATGACCTAAAATTTCACCTCTTTTTGCCCACTAACTTGCCTATCTGATCCTTAACTGTTTTTGTATTTCGGAACATGTGTAGAACTGGCCTCAATTAGTTTCAGATGTTTTTCAAATTCCTTTGATATAAGAGGAGATGTCTGGAGCATTTTGGGCTCATTATCCGGTGAACCTAGTTGTAGCCAGTTGCATCTCTCTCTGAAATAGCTGATGGTCATTTTTAATCCGAAATCAACTTTTAAAATCTATACTGGAACGCAACTACTGTAGATAATGCAGTAAGGTCTTATCTATCTCTTCCAGTGCATTTTGTAGTATCCTTTACAATCAGCAAGTGTAATAATTTCACCCATGGATGAAAATTGTTTTCGTGATATTAGCATAAGGAACTTATCGCTTTCGTTACTTTTTTAAGCGGTCTATAGTCTATGCATAGCGGAAGCGTGTCCTCTTCTTTCCACTGGACGGCTACCACTGGGACTCCAATTTGCGGAACATGGCTCACAAATATGTTAGACACAACTCTGGCCTGATTTTCGATCCTCATCTTGGACTTTGATCGGATCTTCTTGCATTTGATAGATGTGAGTGTCATAGTGATAACGTATCCTATATGTTGGTCATGGATGTTGAGTTACCATCTGAATCTCCTTGGCTAACATCTCTTTTGCTAATATACGAACATCTATTATTTCTTTCGCTGTCACTGTTTCAGTTTCTTCCATAAATGGATTTCATTTTCTTGATTTTTCTTCGTCATTTCTATCTCAATGGTTCATTGTTTTCCTTATTCTCGTACATTGTATTTTACTGTACATCCTCTTGTTTTCCATTTTTTGGCAGGTTATCTTCATCAATACTAGGCTGGGCTTTTCTCTGCTAATCCTTTCCTAATCACTTAATTGTCCCGGTATAGTTCCTCAATTATATATTTCCTTCTTTTGTCTTACCATTGTTCCCCCTCCTGGTAGCTAACGTTTGTTGTAGCCCTTTTATTGTATATTTCTCCCTCGACCAATAATTCTTCTGGATTTAAGTCGTAGTATATTCCTATCTCATATGACTTATTTCTTGTGATATCAATCTTCAAGCTTTTGCTTTTAAACTTTTTTTCCTCTTTTCTTTTTTTTATTTTTTTTTCTTTTTCTTTGTTTTTTTTTTTTTTTTTATTCCACACGGATCGCAATCATTTGTTTGTAATCGTAACCTCTGCTGTAGTGCATACTGGTAGGGATGTTCGGTCCTCATCACATTCCAGATTCTTTCTGTATATAAACTGTTTCCTTTGTGTTATGTCTCCATACGATGTGAATGAATATCTCTTACATCATTTTTATTGTTGTATTCGGATCAAAAATGCATTCCCAAATCGTGCTCTTTACTTTCTACCACAAATGAAAGTCTGCGAACATACTTGATGTAATATAGAGATTCTTAATTTTCTGTTTGTTGGGTTCCTCAATCACTGCGTTACTACTCTCTCGTAGCCTATCACCTTGTTTAGACTTAGGGATTTGGAATCTTCCTGAACTGTTCTTGTCCTATGATGCATATGGAGATCCTGAACTCATTATAGCTGCCTTTCTAGTCCGGTACTTCCTTTAAAATAAAATATGGTGTATATATTAATATCCTGCTCGTCATAGACATTCTTCCTTATGGCGATGATATATCCAGTTGTCGTATTTACTGTATTACATTCCTTTCCCTCTATCTCTAGGTATCCGCTGTGGTAAGGCATCCTCAATTTCTTGGTTTCGCTACTTATGAAATTCTTCTGGCGTCTGGGTCCAATATCACACACTTGAGTGATCCGGGCCGATTTTAAAAGATGAATTATTTTGGGGTTGCTCGACTAGTCCCGGTCCTGACGGAGTATCTTCGTTTCAACGTGCCTGCTTTCTTCTTTTTTAATTCCTTATTGTTTCTTAGTGGACAGGTAGTCATCGAGTGTCCTATTCATCGCAACAAAAAACATCTCTTTTCAATGGGGTCTCCTACTATTTGTTCTTGTCTGCCGTGTCCTGTAGTCTGTCTTCTGAACTTTGTTGGTTCGTATTGTCTGGAGCCTCCTTTGGTCCGATTCTGTAGTCGATGTTCATCACTTACAATTAACCTCATCCCATTATAATTTTTCCGACTTCTCTTTTAAACGTATAATCAACTGTATCATTAGAACCGAGTACGTATCTTTTTCCTTCACTAGCATATTGTATTAGCTTCTTTGCCTGGTATAATTATTTGTGTTTGTATTTTTGTTGTAGTAAACCCGGCTAGCCATAAGTAACTGTATCCGCAATATAGTGACCTTTTTACAGGCTTCCTCGTTCAAGAGTGGAACATATTGAGTTGCCCTCATCTTTGGCATTCGCTCCTTCTGTCATCTAATATGGATGTTCTTCTGTGCCCAAATTTAGTATGTCTTCATCTGTACTTTATGCTACTCCTTTTTCACTTCCCTCCTATATTTTTAATGCAGATTTGCCATGGTTGTTTGGTAAACCCATTCAAAAATTTGTTTCTTTAACACAATTTGTTTATCTCTTATTTTCACTCTTTAGTGGCGCTAGTAAGTGGTTTCGATCCTTAATGCACACTCGGTCACCTTTTCCTTTTTTGTGATTTCGATCCTCGCGGACTCCTTTTGCAAGTCTATCTGTTCACTTTCTTTTTTCTCTTCAGCAGATCTTCAGCTTGCTAAATGGTGTGTACTTAACTTTGGCCCATAATAGCTTGTAATATGTCCTCCGTGTGGACCATTCTAAAAATTTCTCAAATTCCACCGCCAATGTTCTGTATCCTGCTTACCTGTCTTTTGCGTATCTTTCTAGTCTTGCTATGATGTCTCAACTTCTGCACTTATCTTTTTGCGTATTTAGCGGGTTTCACGCTAGTTCAAGTTAGACCCCTAATAATGGACTTCAACT
>JABUQX010063337.1:0-20000 GCA_015478945.1 Trachelipus rathkii
CAAGATGTTTAATGTGTAGCAAATGCAACGGCGATGTTTACAAATTAGGCTAAGTGCATCATGTTCTTCCAAGCAGATTTCTTATTGGAGAGGTTTTTGTCTGTCAGAACGCTTGTGTACTAATTTTGCTCCATCTCTTCACGCGGAACCACTATCTCTGCAATCGGTGCCTGTTCTTCTTCCCTCTTCTGTCAGCGTTTCCGCATGAGCATACACCCGAAAGGCTGCACAGAAATTTGCAATATTATCTGTTGTATCATGCAGGCAACCCTGAAACTATTTTTAATTTAGTTGGTTTCCGTTATGAGGATTTGGAGCATAATTTTCTTTCAGGCATTACGTTATTATTTCATTCTAATTTTTACTGACCTTTATGCTCAATGCCAAATTTTTTATGATATCCGTAATATTGTTGGCTAAGACTGTGCTGGTCTGAGAAACAGATACTCTCTACAGGCAAGGATAGACTTCTCTCTCTTCAAAGTATCTTAAATTAATTCAGTGAACCGTCATCCCCAGGAAACTCCTGTTTGTTGTTCCGCCGTCCAGCTGTCTGCGGTTGTGACCACCATAACGTGAGCCTTATATATGTTGGTTAAATCAGCCTATCTTATTATGCATGCACATCTAAATCCCTCCATCAATTTTCTTTCTGGAGGGTAGGTCGGAAATCAGATTTCAGGTAGGACAGGAATTCGCCAAAGAAAGAACTCAGACTCCACAATTGAATAGGCCAAATGTCATGTAGCAGAATCTAGAAGCATAAAATATGTTTGCTGAGAAATGATAATTAAATGAAAAATGTAAGGGGGTATTTTAAATTCGAAATTGTTGTATGAATTCCATACGACAACAGACTTCCAACACGTTAATTGTGACACCATTTATAGTCAACCTGTAGTTAAAATAAAACACTTACCGTTGTTATAAAGCAACTCAAGAGTTCTCTTCTGTTTAATATTTTCGACATAGACTGAGGAATGATGGTCTGACGCTTTTGCTGGGTGTCTCACTGTCTGTTGAGCATCTCCGGCGCCCCTTTGACGCCTCCTCTCAATATGCAGTACACAGCTCCTTTCTGCAAAGAAGGATGGTTTCTAAAAAAAGTTAGCAAAACCTGAAAATCCTTATTCATTTAAATAAAAATACGTTAAATATTTAATGGTTTGAATTATAAAATGAAAAAGCAAATAAAATCTCAAATAAAAAGCATCAGTGTACGTTATTTCCGTTTAAGTCATCGATTTCAAGCTGATGTGTTGCCATTTCTTCGGAAAGCGGGGGTTTTCCGCGGTTGCGGTTTCAACGTTGATGGAGGATTCAATCTTTCCTTTGTATATCACTGATCACCGCAATATACTCCTTCTTGCTCTTGAAAGACCCAAAGTACTTGATAAGATGGGGCCATAGGTGCTCCAAGTCAGTTTGGCTGCTTTTTTCGATGGAGTACAGGAGGCAAACACACTCATAATTTCAAGAGTGTACACTTGATGACTTGCAATTCTTGCAATTCTTTTCTCCTTTCAGCTATTATTCATATTGTTAATGCTAATACTAACTCAAAAAGCCACCTAAAAAGGTTTAAATCGGCTATAAAGTAATACCGTAAAGCTAGTTAAATTGGGCTATGTAAATATAATAATATATAATATAATAATAATAGTAATAATAATATAATAATCAATATAATAATTTAAAAGTATAATAAATGAATATAAATTAAAAAACATATAAAAATTGTTAAATAAAATTAAAAAAAATTGATTTTATCGCTGTGGATAGTTGATGATACTAATAAAATTATTATTATTATTCCTTATGATTAGCATAACTCATTTATCATATTCTGATTTATCATTATCATTATCATGATCATTATCATTATCATTATCATTATTATTTATTATCTATTATTATTATTATTATTATTATTATTATTATTTTATTATTATTATTATTATTGATTATTCATTATTCATTTTATTATTCCTTTATTATTATTATTATTATTATTAATTATATTATTATTTTATTATTATTATTATTATTATTATTATTAATTATTATTATTATTATTATTATTATATTAATCATTGATTATTATTATTGTTTTTATTGCGGAGGATGTAAAGAAGGAGAAATATGGACATTACTGTGGAGAAGGATAGAAGACAGTGAATGAAAGAAGGATACGATAGGAGGCACGGAAAACTTTTATATGGAATGGCCAAGATCATGAGAGGAAAATAAGACCAGAAATGCATATCGGTTTGTGAATAAGGATGGGAATCCTCTTCTAGAGGAAGAGGGAGGTGAACGGAGAAGATGGAGCGAGGTATTCTCGAGGAATTATGAACGTAGAGGAAGGGAGGTAGGAATGGAGTGAAATAAGCCGCCTGAGAGTAAGGACACAGAACATGAGGAAATTAGAATGATAGAGATATTGAGGAAGTAAAAGAAGCAGTTAAGATATGTAGAAAAATGGGAAATAGTGGCAGGATACGATGGATTGAATTGATGAACTATTCAAAACAGGAAGGGAAAAAACTAAATGGGTTGACAAGATTGTTAAGCCAAGTATGGAAAGAAAGTAAAAATGACCAACAGAATGGAGAAAGGCCGTAATCCTGTCCCGATACATAAGAAGTGAGATAAAAGAATATGGGAAAATTATAGAGGAATAGTATTGTTGGTGGGGATGAGTAAAATATATGAGAGGATCTTGGAAAAAAGATTGAGGATGGAGGTCGAGGACAAGATTTGAAAATGACAGCATGGTTTCAGACCAGGAAAAAGTACTACTGACCTAATATTTTACATGAAGATGCTGACTGAGAAAATAATAGAGTGGAATGAGAAGGCGTATGCTGCATTCATAGACTTGGAAAGGGCATTCGATAGAATAAATAGGGAGAGACTGTGGAGAGTGTTAGAAGATCCAATATATGCCATACCAGAAAGTTTGATAGCAGCCATTAAAAGTATGTATGAAAACCAATAAATATGGTTCGAGGAAATGGAAGAGAGAAGTGGTTTGAAGTGAAAACGGGGTTAGAGAGAGAAGTGTACTGTCACCATTGCTCTTTGCACTTTCCTGGACAGCTGCCTTAAAAGGATATGCATAAGGGAATATATTGAGCACACTTTGGTTTATGCGGAATGATGCGGCAGTGATCACATCAAGAGCTCAAAGACCTGCGAGAAGCTGTGAATAGGTGGAACGAGGTACTGAAGTCAATGGCCATGAGAAATAACCAGAGAGAAAACGGAAATATGGTGATTGCATAGAAGAGACGGGAAGAGATATAGTGAACATAGAAGATACAAGGCTTAAGCAAGTGATAGATTTAAATATTTGGGGGTGGACTATGGTGAGGATCAAGGAAGAACAAGATGATGAGTTTGAAGGAAGAATTGGGAGATTTTCAAAGAATGTGGGAAAGTTATAAGCATTGATTTAAAGGAGAAAAGGAATACCACAGAGGTAAAATATCTCATTTTATAAAACAATTCTGAGACCGGTATTGCTATATGGATCTGAATGCTGGACAATGAATACGATGCAAAAAAGAAGAATAGAAGCTGCAGAAATAAGGGTACTCACGGACATTAAAGGAGTATCGTTTAAGGGAGAGAATGAAGAGTGAGCTGGTGAGGAGAGAAGTGGGAGTGAACCTGTCTTTGGAATTGCGTGAGATGGAACCCAGTTAAGATGGTTTCTGGACGATGTGAAAAAGAATGAGAAGAAGGGAAAGTTGAGAGAGATGATGGATTGGAGCCAGAAGGTAGGTAGGAACCAAGCAGGAAGGACCGAGGAAGAGATGGATGAATTCGCTGGCAGAGGCTGTTCAACGTAGAGGCAAGACGGTAGAGGAAGTAAAGGAGGAAAGAACATTTGAAGAAAGATATGTGGAGAAGTTTCTGGAGGAGCAGCACTTGACGAGCACAGCCTAACAGGATGGATGGTGAAAAGTATATATAATATATATACTATATATATATATATATATATAATATATATATATATATATATATATATATCTATACTATATACTACTATATATATATATATAATATATATTATATTATTATATAATATATTATATATATATATATATATAATATATATATATAATATATAGTATATATATATATATATATATATATAGAGCGCAAATTTGCGCTAGAGCGCAAACGGCAAATTATTTAGATAGAGCGCAAATTTGCGCTTTGGCGCTCTTAAAAGAAGTGTGTTGCGAAAAATGCAAAAGCGTCACTATTTTTTAGAAACTCTTTCGCGCAACGCAAAAAATCACAATTTTTACGCTAAAGCGCAATTGCGCTTTGCGCTTTCATTTTGAGCTTATGCACTCTGGTGGATGTTCCCCTCGGAGCACTGTGCCTTTACAGTACCTATGAAAAGAATACGAAGCACAACATCGCGCGGCAAATATACATGGGTCAAGTTGAATCATGGAAATTAACATGGACAGTTAAAGTAAGTCTTTTGGAACCTTTGACTCGACCTATCAAAAGCCGGATGAAATCGAGAGCCCCGCCCCCCAAATATGTAATGAATACGGTACTTCATACAAGGGCGGATGAGACCCTTGTATATGCTGGAGTAACTGAGAGAGGAAAAAAGAATCTCGCACTCTAAACAGAACTCGCAGTTTTCTTTGAGCCCGCCCTATGCAACCACGGTGTGATTGAGGTTTTTCAAAACGATTTTTTTGTTTATGTTTTAAGGCCAAGGATGTGTTTAGATTGTCAACAGGAGAGACGAAGAGAACGTCGGAAAGGATAGAAAAGTTAAAGTGTCTTAGAGAGAGAGATTTGTAGAAGTTGGGTTTTTAAAGAATTAAATTTCCAAGAATAAGTGACGCTAAAATGAATTCTACTCCAGATCAGGCTGAGAATAGAATCGGAAGATTAAGACGAGATGCAATTCTAGAAGTTTAAGAGGGAGCGGAATTGATGAGTTGAAGAATGAAGGGTCCAATCATCGCATACGAGGTGGATAGAGTTAAATGTGCAGCTGAGAAGATCATTAATGAAAGAGTAAGGAATTAAGTAGGAGATAGGACAGAACCCGTGAGGAACACCACTAATGAAAGAAAAAGAAGAAGAAGACAAGTCGCCCCATCAACAACAGTCAACATTGAGCGATTTGAAAGATAAGCCTAGACAATAAGTAAGCAAGAGAAGAGGAAACGCCAAAGGAGGGGAACTTGGGAGAGCATGACCGCGTGCCGATACCCAGTCATGCTTTGGATAGTGTCAAGCGCCACCCACACAGTCTTGCCGTAGTTCCTATGGGCGGAAAACAACATAAAATCTGTTAAATAGGAAAAGTATATCGCAGTAGATCTCGAGCACCGAAAGCCGTACTGGCGATAGGAAAGAAGTGAAGTGAGATTGCAAGATGATGCTAAAGAAAATATTAAAGCGTGGTTTCAAAGATCTTAGAAAGAATACACTAAGTGAGAGCTATATGGCGATAGTTAAAAGGATCAGAGCAGCATCATTTTTTCGAATAGGTTTTGACTATGCCGGCGCTTCAATCACTGAGGGGAAAGTGTAGTAATTTGAGGCATAGAAGAATACAGTTGGACGAGGGGGTGGGGGTTCAGCACGGGAAGCACACTTCCTCAAAACTCGGAGAGGAATGGCCATCCGGGCCACCCGCCTTCTAACGTTCATAGAATTCAGGAGCTCTTGGCACCCGAATTCAATCGAATGACAGTAAGAGGCATAGGAGCACCTAAGAGGAGAAGAGGGAGGAGACGGGAATACCAGAATCGTCCAGGGTGCAAGTTAGAGGAAAATAGGAGTCCAAAGAGATGATTGGCCTTTTTCAGTTGGAGTAATTAAGCAACAGAATCAATCAGCAGCGAATAAGAGGAGGAAGGGATGATCTTACAGAAGTTGTTAAGAGAATGTTTTGGCAAAGAGGCCAGAGAGGATTAGTGTCAGTAGGGAGAACCAAGGAGGTTAGAACGCGCATTTTCGCTTATTGAAAGTCCGCTTTGCTCGTGAAGAGTATCCCTGGCAACGATTTCTAGCTGAATGAAAAAAGCGGGAAGTGTGATAGGAGAACGAGAATTTTTCCACAACCGAATAAACATTGTCTCTAGCCTGAATGGCCAGGGAACAAGAAACGATCGAGCCATGGATTTTTGAGGAGAAAAAGATTTAGTCCAAGAAAGGAAATGAATGCTCATCCCATTAACAAATTATACAGTTTCCCACTTATCGGCAGAACTGAAAGCGTCTTAAGAGTCAAAGCAGTCACTTCAATTAATAGTTTGCGTAAAGAAGCGCAACGCAAGGCCCCCCAATCACCCGGATCAAAGTGCCAGAAAAACCGCATAGGGCAGGATGGAGATGTTGGGAGAGAAAGTATTAAAAATTAAGTGATATAAGGTTGTGGTCAGATTTACCGATAGGAGCGAAGGTGGTGTATTTATAGGGAGAAGGACTAGTGGTGAAACATAGGTCAAGTGTGTTCAAGAATCGGCTGGGACGATCTGGAATGTGTGTAGGTTATTTAATCAGTTGCTCCAGATCGTTGAGAATACTGAATGATTCGGCTTCCTTCCAACTAAATCAGTACGAGAGGAACCCAACAATTCAGTTTTGTGTACATTGAAATCCCTAAAATAGAAGGACGCTCAGTATTTGGATGAGAAAGATATAACAGTCTCGAGAGAAGTAGTAAGGTATTCAAAAAGGCGTGAAAATTGTTCTGTTAGGAGAACAGTTACAGCAGAAGCATAAGAATATTGTAGAGTAGAAGGAAGAAGATTTTAAGCACAGAACGATCCGAAGTTAGAGATTCGAAAGATTCTCGAGACGTGGTAAGGAAATGTTTATATTTACATTAGGCACATACTCCACCCTTCTCAGACGGAAATTATAAAGTAAGTTATAGTTGGATATATTAAACGAGTGAGAGGATGATTAGCCACCTGGGTCTCAGACAAGAGCATAAATTAGGTTTAGAGTTAGAGAGGTAGCATTCCATGGATGCAGAGTTAGAGTGCAAGCCATTTATGTTGGTAAAGTCAAAAGAAAGCCAGCCTGGCAAATCTGCTATCATACACGCACACGTAATCACGCACACTGCACACGCACACGCACACGGCAAACGAACAAGCACACGCACGCCCGCACACGCACACGCAATCACAAAAAAAAAAAAAAAAAAAAAAAAAAAAAAAAAAAAAAAAAACCCCAGAAACAATAGATCAAAATCAAGGAGAATGAGGAAAATTATTATCGTACGCCTAAAACCTAATTTTAAAGACGATAAATACATTATTTGACGCAAATATCTAAAATATGAATAATCCAGAAAGTTTAAAAAAAACTCACGCACTCACACGCTCTCTCACGAAATTGCGTACCAAAAAAAAATACTATTGATGAACTAAATTATTATGATAAATCTGTAATAAATTAATTAATAATGGCTTGTCCAAATAGGGTAAATTTTTAGCGCTAAAAACACCAAGTGAGAAACGCTAAAAAATCTAAAGTTAAAAAGGAAATCGAAGAAAAATAAAAACTTGGTACTAGCTATCTAATCGAACTAGATTTACATTATTGATCTAAAAGGTGTCATATAATTTTTCACGCCCCTTCCAAAAAGTAAGTAAGTATCCGGCTACAGTACTCCGGCCATTTTAATAGACCGATACCGATAACCGATTAGCATCAAAAATTGGCCGTTTATACTACCGATAACCGATACTATCGTACATCCCTATTATATTTAATATTTATTAATATTAATATTATTATTATTAATATAATATTATATATTATTGATATGTAATATTATTATTATATATTATTTTCACTTATTAATAAATACAATAACAGTAAATATTATAATATTAAATATATTAATCTCTAAGATTAATACTATTAATATTAACATTTTAAGAATATTATGTTTTTAATATTAATATTAATATTATGTCAAAAATTAATGTTATTAATATTAACATTATTAATATTAATATTTATTAATATTAAGCATTATTAATTATTAATATTATAATATTAGTAATATTAATTTTATAATACTTATTAATATTGAAATTCAAAAAGTAATTTAATTTCATAATACAACATTATTAAAATAATTGTTAATATTATTATTAATATTCATTATATTATATTCATTAATATTAATATTATTTAATATTTAATTAAAATTATTAATATTGATTATGTATAATAATAATATTAATAATATAATATTTTACCATATCATGAATTATACTATCTATAAATATTAATACTAATAACTACTAATAATATAAATAATATTTTTAATATAAATATAATAATATTAATAGTAATTAATATTTAAAAAGTATTAACATCATTAACATAATATCATTAAGATTATAATATTAAGATGGTTAATATGCACAGTCTCATCATTTTAATATGTGATATTAATTAATAATTAATATAATATTAATATTAATATTAATATTAATAATGATCATCATCAATATCAATATCAATATTATTAATATTATTATATTATTTAATATTATTACATATTATTAATATTATTAATATTATTATTAACTTTTGCTTATTAATATCATTATTACTATTATTATTAATTTTATTCTTAATGATTATTGATTAATATTATTATTAATATTATTTATTAATTTTATTCTTAATATTATTAATTATATTATTATTAATATTATTAATTAATATTATTATTATTTTAATATTATTATTAAATATTATATTATTATTAATTATTTATTATTATTGATTATTATTATAATTATTATTATTATTAAGTTATTATTATTAAATTATATTAATATTAATATTAATATTAATATTTAATATTAATATTAATATTAATATTAATTATTATTATTATTATTATTATTTTATTATTATTTATTATTATTATTATTTCATATTATTATTATTATTAATTATTATCATTATTAATGTAATTGTTATTATTATTGCTATTATTATTTATTATTAATTTTATGTTTATTATTATTATTATTATTATTATTATTATTACTTATTATTATTATTATTATTATTATTATTATTATTATTATTATATTATTATTATTATTATTTATTATTATTATTATTTTATTATTTATTATTATTATTATTATTATATATTATTATTATTATATTATTATTATTATTATTAATTATTATTTACTATTATTACTATTATATTATTGACTATTATTACTATTATTAACTATATACTATTATTACTATTATTACTATTATTAGCTATTTATTACTAGCTAAAATTAATAATTATACTATTATTTTGATTATTAATAGTTTAACTATTATTACATCATTGTAATATTAAATGTTAATATTGTTAATATTGTTTAATATTGTTAACAATTGTTCAATAAGTTAATATTTTAAATATTATATATTGGTTAATATTGTAATATTGTTAATTAATGTTAATATTGTTAATTATTGTTAATATTGTTTAATATTGTAATATTATTAATTTTATTATTTTTGTTAATTTTATTAATTTATTACATTTTTTTTAATGTTTATTATTTTATTAATTTATTAATTTTATTAATTTCTATTCAAATTTGAAGATCAAAACATTCTTATTTGCTTTATTATTATTATTAATTATATTATGAATATTTATTATTAATATTAATTAATATTCATTAATATTATTATTATTGATTATTATATTCGTTAGGCATTATATTATTATTAATCTTATTACTCTTATTAATTATTATTAATGGTTATTAAAAATTTATTATTATTATTATTAATGTTATTTCAAATATTAATGTTTTATTATTATTGATTTATTAATATTATTAATAGAAATATTAATATTATTATTAATATTAATTTTAATTTATTTAATATTAATATTATTAAAATTAATATTTAATATTTAATATTAGTATTAATATTTCATATTATTAAAATTATTAATATTAGTTCTTCTTTTTAACAATAATATTTATTAATAAGTCAAGTATTATTAATATTAAGTGATTATTTTTATTTAATATTATTAAAAATTTTTTAATATTTATACAGTTTTTATTATTATGTATTTAAAATATTAAATAATAATATTATTAAATATTAATATTATTTATTTTAACAATTATTAATACTTAATATTATTAATATTAACATTATTAATATTAATATTATTAATATTATTAATATTAATATTATTAATATTTATTAATATTGATATTAATAACATTAAAAATAATAAATAAATATTATTATTAATATTGTTAGTATTAATAATAAGATAATTAATATTAATATGATATATTAATAATATTATATTATTAAAAATATTAATATTAAATAATATTAATAATAAATTAATAAACTTAAAAGTTAAAATTCATTAATTAATTCATTTTGATTTTTATGGAAAAAGATTGCTATTTTTAAACTACATATAATAGGGCAGAAATAATTATAACATTATTAATATTAAGCATTTCTAATATTTAAAAATAAAAAATATTCATATTACATTAATACTATTATATTATTATTATTAATAATATTAATAATAATCTTAATATTAGTAATAATCTAATATTAGTGAGTAAATAATATTAAAAATAATAATAAATAATAATAAATAATAGTAATATAATATAATAATTAAAATTTCAAAAAATATAACAATAATAATTACAAAGAAGGAAAACAGAAACATAAATAATTAAATAAATAACCATTTTAAGAAGAATAATAGAAATAATATTTGAAGTAATATAATAATAATAATCAATAATAATAATAAATAATAATAATAATAATATAATAATAATAATAATAATAATAATAATAATAATAATATAATGATAATGATTAATAATAATAAAAAATAAAATATTAGTAATAACATAATAGTAAAATAACAATACTTAATAATAATAATAATAATAAACTAAATAATATTAATATAATACTATTTATTATTATGTAATGATTAATAATATTAATATTAATATTAATATTAATAATATTAATAATTTAATTTTAATAATATTAATATTAATAATATTATAATATTTATATTAATAATAATAGAATCAATAATATTTATTAATAATATTAATAATTAATATTAATATAATAATATAATAATAATATAATATTAATAATAATTAATATTAATAATATTATTACTAATAATATTAATACTATTAATAATGAATAATATTATTGATTAATAATATTTATAATATTCAATTATATAGTAACAATAATACTTAATAATATAATAATTCTTCATATGTTTAACAAATCATTATGTTTATATTAATATTAATATTAATATTGTTATTGAATATTAATTAATATTTAATAATATTTGATATTATTCAATATTAGGCATTCAATTTTTAAGTATTATTATTAATGATATTAAGTATATTAATAATTATTAATATTAATATTAAATATTAATGTTTATTATTATTAATTATATTAATATTAATGATTAATATTAATAATAATACATATTAACTTATTATTATTAGTTATTATTTTATTATTATATTATTATTATTAATTATCGATATATTGTTAATTGTGATTATGATTTGAATATGAATATGAATATTTAATATTAATAATATTAAATAATATTAATAATATTAATAATATTAATAAATATTAATAATATTAATAAATATTAATAATATTAATATTAATATAATAAAATATTAAATATTCAATAATATTAATATTCAATAATATTAATATTAAAAATATTAATATTAATAATATTAATATTAATAATATTAATATTAATAATATTAATATTAATAATATTAATATTAATAATATTAATATTAATAATATTAATATTAATAATATTAGTATTAATAATATTAGTATTAATATTAATATAATAATAATCTTAATATTAAGAATAATAATATTATTAATAATATTTGATCGATAAAGCATGTTTTCATCGCTGTCTAGGGAAGAAAGATGATTGTAGGTTTTGTCTTGATCAGGACATATGATGATCTTCTTCACATGGTTATAGGGCGACAGGGCCAGCAACCCGGTCCTTTCCATTTTGCTTGAATTACTCATGATCCAACGTTGACATCATATGCGCCTAAGCAAGATCCTCTGGAGTGCTCTAGGAGAACGAGTTTTGAAATCTAATGTGAGAAGATGCTAGTTTTACTAAAATGGCGAAAACCCTACCTGAGAGTGTTTAACTCGAGGACTGGCGTCCAAACCATTGAGCCGAGAAATGGCTTTCTGGAGTGTTCTAGGGTAAAAATTTCCGACCAGGTGAAGACGCTGGACCTAATGACAGGTCGAAAGCTCTTCCTGGGAGCTGTTATAGATTATAGATTAATATTAATATTAATAATAATATTAATATCAATATTAATATCAATAATAATATTTATAATAATATTAATATTAATAATCATATTAATAATAATATTAACAATAATATTAATAATAATATTAATATTAATATAAATAATAATATTAATAATAATAATAATAATATTAAAAATATTAATATTAATATTAATAATATTAATAATATTAATATTAAAAATATTATTATATTATAATAAATAATTATTAAAATTAATAATATTAATATTATATTATTAATATTAATATTATTAATATTCAATAATATTATATTAAATATTAATATTATATTAATATTAATATTAATATTGAATATTAATATTAATATTAATATTATATTAAATATTAATAATAAAAGTAAATAATAATATAATATTAATATTAATAATATTAAGATAATATTAAGAATATTAAGATAATATATATTAACAATTATAATATTAATATAATATATGATTAATATTAATAATAATTACTTATAATCTATAATAATAATAAATATTAAAATCATATTTAATATAATATATAACTATGTAATAATGATTGAGTATAACATTAATAATGATTAAGATAATATTATTATAATATTGTTATTAATCAGTATTATATTATATTATTTCTGTTAATAGTTTCTTTAATAGGTTTTTACCTATTAATTTATTATATTAATATATTAATATTAATATTATGAATATAAATATTATTATTAATATCTAAAAATATTCATATTAAAATTATATGTTTAAATTACCAATAAGCATTTTTTTAAGAAAAATTTTTATTATGACTTATTATTAATATTAAATCATTATTAATATTCCTCAATATATATTAATATTACCAAGTTGCGCATAATAATAATACATTTAACAATAGAAGGAAAATAGTTCATAATAGTCAAATGAATAATAATAATAATAATAAGAATAACAATCAATAATCATCTAAAAATAATAATAATATTAATAATTTTAATAATAATAATATAGATAATAAAATAAAACAATATTAATAATAATAATAATTAAAATATTCTAATAATAATAACAATAAATATTATTTTTGTTGTTGTTAGCCTCCCTGATAATAGCAATTAACAAAATTTAAAAATAACAATATATATTTATAATAACACTAATATAATATTAATAATATTAATAATAATAATATTAATAATAATAATGTTAATATTATTAATAATGAATAGATATTATTAATAATTAATATATAATAATAATAATATTAATAGATAATTTTATATTAATAATTAATGATGATAATGAATATAATAATAATAATAATGAATAATATAAAATAATAATAATAATCATAATAATAATAATACATAATAATAATAATAATAATAATCATAATAATAATAATCATAATAATGATAATAATAATAATCTTAATAATATTAATAATTATATTAATATTATATATTAATTTTACTATGAAAAATAATATTAATAATATAAATAATAATTTAATAATGATTTAATAATAAAAATAATTCAATAATAACAATAATGATTTAATAGTAATACTAATGATAAGAATTTCTTTTATTTCAGTTTCACAATTATTATGGATGAAGAAAATGGCGAAAATGTAAATCGGCTTTCATTTGAACTACGATTTGAGAACAAATTATCTCTATGGAGTCGAAGTGAAGTCATTAAAGGAGTTTAGCGCATTGAGAGCTGTTGTTCACTCCTTTGAATGCGATGAAGCTCTTGAAGAGATGAGAAGTCTATTTTCTTTCCAAGGTCAATACAATTCCGATAGGTTATTAACAATTGTTGAAAATAATTTGCAAATACAGTATTTGCCAATTTCTTTACTTAAGAAAGTGAAACTTAGTATTAGATTGGTATTGGATGAAATAGAAAGGTTTATAGTAGTGATAGTGTTAGAAAATGACAGACGCTTATTTTTAGGAAATTTTGTTTTCAACTGGCAAGGAGCTATTAACTCTCGTGAAACTTTTCTACAAGTATTAGACAGGAACGAACTTTCCCCTCAGGAGATGTTTGAGTTCTCTTGTAAATTTTTGTTTGATGAAGATAAGATATTCACACATTTTAACAATTTAACACCAGATATTCAAAACTATTATATTAATATTCCTAATTATCGGAATTTAGGATTATACGGTTTCTTAATTTTTTATTGGGTTCAAAAATATACCGGAGCATTTGCAGATACTCATCGTTTGTATCGTCAAATTTTTTTTATTAGTAGTTTAGGTCCCACCTTCGATTGGGTGATAAATTTTTGCTCTGAAATTGGAGTTCAGTATTTATTTGAAAATATTGAGCAAAACGAGGATTCTGTTATGGAGATTTTTAACTATATAACGGGCGAGACTATAATTCCTGTAATTAACATTTTTATGTACTTATTATTTAAACTCCGTAAAAATAGATTATTTAATGATGAATGCTATAGTATTTTAATACAATTATTTATGAATTCAAATTGGCATGACACTTTTATCAAGTATTTTAGATTATTAAGAGATCATTTGAAAGATCTTGAGTACTTATATGTCACTGATACTGTTGTTAGGACAATTGGGGTTCTGGCAAAAATAGAAGGTAAGATTGGAAAGTACTTTCCTATTTTGAAAGAATTTATATCGCTAATTTCAATGAGTGCAAAGACCTATATGAAAAACACTAATAAGGAAATGTATGTAAAATTGCTTTTCTATTTATTTATTTATGAAGATATTGTATTAATTCGTTGCTTCTTACACACTGAAAATGAAAATTATGCTAATTATACTCAAATCGGTTATTCATTTTATGAATTGGCTGACGCTTACTTTGGTTTGTTTACAAACGCTTTCTTCAGTTTTAAGGGCGTTTCTTTTGATCGGTTTAATTGTTCTTCTTTTCTATTTTTAACAAATATTTCATGAAAGGTTTTTCTCATGCAGTATTTCTTTGTCCTGTTTGACGGGATATCTAACACGATTAAGTTTACATGATACGATCCGCACTGTGGAATAACGTATAGTTTTGGGGATGTGATTCAACCATTTATAGAATGGTTTTTAAACTTGTGCATCATTACTGAAAAAAAAGTTAGAAGAGGAAAGGCAATGATTGTATCTCTTTTGAAAAAGCGGAGAATTTGAAACATAGTACTAGGAGGATGTCATTATTTATCAAAAGTTAAATATTGCTGGAACACCTCTTGCAGTCTTGGTTGTTCAAAGGCGAATTCAATTGCTAATTATTTTAATTAAAAGGAAGTAAATAGTAATGCAGAATAATAGTCTTTTTATAATTCAAGAAATAGATCTATGACACATCGTTTCTTCCACTCAAAGAACAAGGATTTTCTGCTTGCTTAAACAGGAACTTGAACAAACTTTTTTAAGTTTTATCTGTTTTACTATCAGTTTCAACTACTACCTCTCAAAGTGCCGTGCCAAGAATTTACGAAGTAACGATAAAAGAGTTTTAAACTTAAACGATAATTTGATTAAAAATATCAGCCCAAATAATTTCAAATTGCCAAAATTTCATTACTTAAAAATAATTTTAAAAATTTAAAAAGCAATATTTTTTAATTTGGAAAATTTTAATAGTGATTAAAGTTCAATAAATAATTGCTAACCTTCTTTCACCAGGTTTTAAATTTTAATATTTATAATTTTATAATTGTTAATATATTTTTATATATGTTTAATGGACATAGTTATAATTTGTTTTCTCTTTTTCTTAGAAATGGGAAAATCTATCACTTTTGATATACCTGAACTTTTATTATTCAATTTTTTCAAGCAGAGTCTCATAATTTACATCATTTTGTTTACAGGCCTTATCTAAACTGTTAACATCATTTGTTGCAGCCACATTTTCCCATGTGGATTCAATAAATGCAAATATAGTAATAATAACATTAAAATCTGTAAAGAAATAACTATAAAATAATATAAAAAATTGATTTATAAAACAATGTAGCAAGATTAAGACTTTTGATAGAATAAAATGATAAATATATTTATTTCTAATCAATATAATATATGTTAAGGAAATACATTATGTCAATTTGATATTTTTTCCTAAAATCAAAAAAATGTACATTATTTGAATTTATACTTTCTGAATTAAGATTCTTTTCAGAAAATGTTACAAAAAGATATCTAAATCCTTCGATATAAACCTGTTTATCTACAAGTTTGCAACAAATCTAAAGTTTTCTTTGTATTATTAGATGTCTTTATTTTGTAGTAAATATCAAATCTTGTACTATAATTTTTAATATGTTCTTTATTTATCAATAAATAATATAATCTTAAAAATTCCGTCAACCCTTAATACTAACTTTTTGTAGATATTGAAAAATGACCTATTAAACTCTAAATTTACATCTTCCTGTTTCACTAAAATTAAGTGTCTGAATTGTAGAAAAAAACATGTTATATATTGTAACTTTTAGTTATTTCTCCAAACAAGCTGCATAATACATTGTCTTGCTAATATTTTAAATAAATATTTTGCTATTTTTAGGGGATTTTCTTTTTATTTTAATTTTTAAGATTTAATTTGTTCTTAATACTCTTGTATTAAAATCTATTATAGAAAATATCTATACCCTGATCAAATGAATATTAAAATAATAAATAATAATAAATACCAGTATACTAGTATACACTTACTATACAATTAGTATAATACATAGGGTAATACATAATATATATGATACTATATAAAGAGTATCTTATTAATACAAATATATAAAAATCTATAATATATATTTATATATAATTAATATATATAATATATCAGATAATATATTAATATATATATATATATATATATTATTATAAATATATATCAATTAAATAATATATTATATATATATATATATACTATTAATAATATATATATAAATATCATATTATATATATATATCATATATATATATACTATGATATTAATATTATAATAATTATTAAAATATATATAATATATTATATATAGTATATACTATATAGTATAGAATATATATGATATATATATATAATATAATATAAATTATATATATTATATAATAATATATATATATATATATATATTATATATATATACATATATATATAATATATATATAATATATATATATAGTAATAATTAATAATTATAATATATATAATTATATATTAGTATTATATTAAATAAAATATATATTATATATATATATATATATATATATATATATATATATATATATATATATATATATATATATATATTATATATTGCTCAGTAATCCGAATTACTCTCACATAGATTATAAAAATAAATAGATTACTCCTGTATTGTTTCATTTATTTTGTTTTCACACTCATTTTGCCAAAAAAGTGACGAAATCATCAGAAAAGATGCCATATTCGCAATACTGTAGAATTATTATCCTGACGTTTGGTAACATAGTCTTGCAAATAAGAAATCTTTCATATGATAACGTTACCTCTTTGATTTTTGGCCAAATTACCGCTTTCAAAAACGAAATAAAAAATATCAGAAAATCCAATTTTTCATAATATTTGTGAGTGAGTAACTCGGAGTATTAAACAACTTTTCCTATCTCGGATGTAAAAGTAAATTTCAAGATTGAAGGATTTTAACTTTTCTTCTTGTATCGCAGTTTAATAGCTAGTAAGTTACCTAAATATTTGGACTTTCATTGTAAAGATGTGCAAAAATACATAATTTGGTAACTCTATCATAAAATTAATATGTATTAATGAAAAGAGATATCT
This sequence comes from Trachelipus rathkii, assembly GCA_015478945.1. NCBI lineage: Eukaryota > Metazoa > Arthropoda > Malacostraca > Isopoda > Trachelipodidae > Trachelipus > Trachelipus rathkii. The sequence goes on from JABUQX010063337.1 coordinate 18,254, forward strand.
TGAATAATCATTTGAATTACCAAGATGTATATTGGTGTTGGTGAACAATCCTTAAATTTGTATAAAATGTTAAACAAGAATGCGAACATTATTTTATCACCTTTTTCGGGAATAGTTAAGGACATAAAAGGTTAATAATTAAGTAAAAGATTAGGTAAAAATCTTTACAATAATTACTAAAATTGAATATGGTTTCAAGATGAATCTAAATTTTATATCAAGATCAGAAAGCAGAACAACATAAATTTTAGATAATTTCATCTTTATGAAATTTAATAACTACTCTTTATTTAGCAAAGGCCAGAGTACCAGTTTTTTTTTTTTTTTTTTTTTTTTTTTTTTTTAGAATTGTAATAAAAGGCTTGTTATAATGCGTTTTAATATAATAATAACAAATAGAAGTAGTAAAATTGTTTTAATATACAAACTTTCTTATTCTACGTAAAAAGAACGAACCTAAACTAAGCAGTTTACTTTTCAAGAGATTTTATAGTACTTTTGAAACCTTTTGAATATAAAGAACTGGAGAAGAAAATGCTACAGAATTCAGTAAATCAGTGTATCATAAAAATTAATTTTATGCAAAACGAAATTAAATTTTGAATAAGAATCTGTGAAAATGAAAATTCCTATTAAACCAAAATAGTGTAAGTTTCTTGGATATTGTTTATAGTGAGTCTCTCTGAAAGAGATTCTAATTTTCTCCGTGGAGGTATCTACTTAGTAGAAAAAAAACAATTGCTAATTATTGTTACGATGTTTATTTTAAAGATTGGCTGCTTGCACTTGTTTATTTTACCAGATTATCTGTTGAGTTGAGTATAGGAAACTTCTTTAAAAAATTTATATTTTTGAAGATTTCTTTGCTTAATCCAGATGCTTGTGTTAAAGCACTTACACACGGCACTTCACTACCTATTCTAGAGAGGGGAAATTCTCATAGACTATTTCACTACCATACGGTCCGGTAATTTAGCGGATTGAAACAGAGACCCCTTACTTTGCCACTCAAATGACCCGTTTAGCCGATTCTAAGAAAACATTGAAAAACGGTGGAGTGCGGAACTGCGCTCAAAATATTCTTTCGAAAATACGAGAAATTCCAACAAAGCCATACAAATCGATAGCTTAGAACCATCTCTGATTAGGGTAATGGATTCGAGAAGCAAAGGTATGCTATCAACCTCAAAATATAATAAATATGAACAAACATTTGCTACTTGGATTGAAATACTATACAAGTAATTACATCTTCCGGTTACTTCCGACTCAGGATCCCAACCCCGAAGACTAAAGTAACCATTACTTGCAGGTAAGTAATTGAACCCCTATTCTAATTAAATGATAATAGAGTGTATCAGACGGGTAATTAATTATCAAATATAATAATTATAACATATATATATAATAACTACTTATATTATAATATATATAATATTACTATATATAATTAATATATATAAATATATTACTAAATATAATATATATATATATTAATATATATATTATAATATATAGTATTATTTAGAAGATGGAACTAAACATACACGTATCAGAAAGAATATTCGTATTATTTTTATTATAACCAATATTTCGTAATCGAAAGATTTTTATCGGAATTTTCAACGATATTTTATTAATAATATCATTAAAAATCATTTGCCACATGTTTATACTAGAGTTGCCACCTAGAATTTTTGCAATGAGCCAACTATCAAACTAGATATAATTATAATAATGGCGAAAA
>JABUQX010063337.1:25000-30000 GCA_015478945.1 Trachelipus rathkii
AATTCTGTTCCGGCCACAATTTCCGGCTCTCCCAGCTCCGATTCAACAGCTCTGATTTTAACATTCGATCGATCATTCAGCTTAGATAAATGATAAGATTTTAATGATTTTGACCTTGTAAATTTCCCTCGTTTCCAAAATTCAATTCTTTCGAAAAAAAAAATGAATGAATTTTGTGTTCATCTTTGCAGTTCTGACTATATATATATATATATATATATATATATATATATATATATATATATATATATATATATATATATATATATATATATATATATATATATAATAGCATATATATATATATATATATATTATTAAGTTATATATATATATTATTACATATATATATATATATATATATATATATATATATATATATATACTATATATATATATATATATATATATATGTAATTTATATATATTTAAACGGAGCTTCGTTCGTATGTACGTATAGCTGAAATGAATGCGTGACGTCATACTGTGACGTGGGTTTGCGTAAGGTCTTTATACTCTGTCGTCACACTGCGTATATTACAGAATATGGATATATATATATATATATATATATATTATATATTATATATATATATATATATATATATATATATATATATATATATATATATATATATATATATATATATATATATATATATATATATATATATATATATATATATATATATATATATATATATATATATATATATATATTCGTATGTTGGTATAGTATTTTGGAATCTGACAATATATGCAAAAAAGCGTTATGAAACTGACAACCTGACAAGACAAGGGAATAGACTATGCCAAATATTTTTTTTCATTTTTAAGTTATCTTGTTTAAGTGTACATGTCTTTTGAAGACTAATAATTATAATGTATATTTTAATGATTAAAGTGCTTTTTTGGCTTTTTTTGCAATCTAACAATTTAAGCTTGGAACAAAAAAGTTTTATACAATCTGCTATTTCATGTGATGGTTTACTAAACAACGAGAGAAATTTAACTTTTATTTTAGGTGATGGAAATCATATTTTTCGCAGAAAAAAATTTATCGCTTCCTGATAGAAGAGATGAATGATTTTAAATTTTTTTTGAAGCCCTGCAAAAATTTCAAACTTATTGAGGTAATATTTAAACTATATATATATATATATATATATATATATATATATATAAATATATATATATATATATATATATATGAGTGTTGTATATATATATATATATATATATATATATATATATATATATATATATATATATATATATATATATATGTATATATATATATATATATATATATATTAATATATATATATATATATGCCAAAATACATAAAATACAAAAAGAACATATTATCTTTCGGCAGCTAATAAACAGTCTATTAGTAAAAGTTAGGGCTAGTTTTACAGCATAGTGGATCAGTAAAGTTTAGGGTTACTTTACGGCACTGAGTCAACGAGCCCCCTAAAATGGAGTATTTACCCTTTTAGGGGGTTCGAGCCGATGGGGGACGGAGGGGGGGACGTTTCATACCCCGGAGGGGATGGTCGGAGGAACCCCCGCGACACCCAAAGACCAAAGAGCGGGGGTTCCGGAGACATCCCCGGAGGGGGATTAGTCCCCCGTAGTCCACCTAGGAGGCCGAGAAACCCCGACTCCTGACATCGGGGCGGACTACCCGTGGGTTATTCGTTAGTGATATACCCCAAAACAATAAATCCCCAAAATGAGTTTTTGGGACATTTTTTAACAACCAATCTATTTGTACTCTATATATCTCAAAAACATTTGGGACATTTGATTTACTATATATATATATATATATATATATATATATATATATATATATATATATATATATATATATATATATATATATATATATATATATATATATATATATATATGACGACAAGCGTAAATTACGCAACTTCTGACGTCACAGTCAAACGTGACCCATGAAGAGTCTGACGTTGGACTATGACGTCACGCGCTTCAGGTATATCTACATACGAACGAAGCTCCTTTGGAATCTAAACGCTTCCCATATATATATATATATATATATATATATATATATATATATATATATATATATATATATATATATATATATATATATATATATATATATATATATATATATATATATATATATATATATATATATATATATATATGGTGAAAGTGCATAACTCCGGATTAAAATGAGGGCACTTTTAAAAAAAGGTTTATTTAAATGAAAAGTTAATAAATATGTATAAAATATGAAAATCGTGGTATCAAGTAATAAAACATTTTATAAAAAATAATAATGAAATAAATTCTTTGTTTAATCGTACGTTTGGCAGGCAAGTTTGTTGACTATCAATAACGTTACGCGATGATTTTTTGTCTAGTATTAGTTATGACATTAGAAGGTGAGTTTGTAGTGAATTGTTAAAGAAATAAATGTTATTTGTAAATATTTATGAATTATGTGATAATGATTACGAGCTACTAGCTTTTTACAAAATTTCAATTTAATATTAAATAAAAAAAGAGTAGGAAAAGTCCAAAAAATTGTGAAATATATATGAGTTTTATTTTAAATTTAAAAAATGTGGAAACATTTTTATATCGTTCCCATCTAAATTATGGAAGGTATTAAAATTAATTTTTTTTTTATGTGAACAATGTTGTTCCATGGTAGTTTTTTCAAAACATACTGTTTTTTATTTGTATAATTTTTGTAGAGAAGTTTGTGTGATAGAAATTTTAAATTCGAGAAAAAAATGACCTGACCTGACCTTACCTGACCTAACTTAACCAAACCTAATTTCACCCTTAGGTCATAGGAGGAAAAAAAAAAATGATTTCATCCGTAGAACATCTATTTATGTATAATAGTGGCTACTAGTTCCGTGTGGCCGATAAGTAACTTTGTTTTTGTTTATATATATATATATATATATATATATATATATATATATATATATATATATATATATATATATATATATATATATATATATATATATATATATATATATATATATATATATATATATATATATATATATATATATATATATATATATATATATATAATTTTTATTTGTTTTCCATTAAAAAGAAAACATAATTTGGTGCCAGAATAGTTTAAAGCTAATTTGATACAGTTGTCGTACAGTTGTCTCATAAATGGAGAACGTAAAATTCGCGGAGTCTAATTTTCCATATTGAAAAATATAAGTAATTTTTTTTTAACAAAATACTATGAATTTTAGGTTCAACATATATTTATGAAACTTTTAATCTAAATGAAGTTCTTTGAAAAGTCTATAGTTTTTTTTCCGAAATTATGCAACTTAACCTATATATATATATATATATATATATATATATATATATATATATATATATATATATATATATATATATATATATATATATATATATATATATATATATATATATATATATATATATATATGGCTTAATTTTACATTTCGGCAGCACAAAAATAAAAACTAAGTCCAGTCGATATTTTATGGGAATTAACGATACATTGCTATTGTAATATTAAATCGATTAGTTGTAAATCGATTATTTGTAAAAGATATGGACTCAGTGTTGCCAATTTGGTGCATTTTGCAATAGATCTAGTGCGTTTATTGCTACTTTAGTGCAAATTTTACTAAACGCGTGTTCTTATTTTTACTATTTTTTTGAACAGTCTATTGCTTTTTCATCAAATATTAGTGGCATTTTTATTTTTTTTAATAAAATCTAGTGCCTTCTGATATTTTTAGTTGGCAACACTGTAAAACAAACAATCAGATCAGTAATTCAGTATTGGTTCAAACTTTGTATTCGTCGGTTAGTCTAAGTGGAGTTGTCAGCGTAAGTTTATAAATAAATGTGAGTGATTTGTTTGATATATGCCAAAACGATTGCAGATTGCTAGGTTTTTTTAGCATTGTTTTATTTTGTACAACATGTAACAGTAGCAAAGGTATCAATGTACGTTGATTTTAGTCCAAAAACAGTTGTAGACTGGCTTAACTTTTTCCGTGAGGTATATATATATATATGGTATATATATAGGCAAATAGCAGATAGATATATATATATATATATATATATATATATATATATATATATATATATATATATATATATATATATATATATATATATATATATATTTTAAAGTTCACACATAGTATCAGTAAAAGTTAGAGCTAGTTTTACGGCACTGTAGTGGATCAGTAGTTTAGGGATACAGGACAACGAGCCCCTTAAAATGAAGTATTTACACTTTTAGGGCTCGAGCCAGATGGGGACGGAGGGGATTATACTCCCCGAGGATGATCGAGGAACCCCGCGACACCCAAAGACCAAAGAGCGGGGTCTGAGACCATCCCCGGAGGGGGATTAGTCCCCCGTAGTCCACCTAGAGGCCGAGAGACCCCGACTCCTGACATCGGGCGGACTACCCTCGTGGGTATTCGTTAGTGATATATCGTACTCTATAAATCTCAAAACCATTTGGGACATTTGATTTACTATATATATATATATATATATATATATATATATATATATATATATAGTATATATATATATATATATATATATATATATATATATATATATATATATATATATATATATATATATATATATATATATATATATATATATACTATGTATCGATATTACCAAATATCGATTTTATGTATCGATATAACAAAGTATCGATTTTCGATTTAATCGAACCCAATATTTTCCAAAATGATTAGTATCGTTTTCGTAGTGCGACACACGTTCTAGACATTTACCTATATATATATATATATATATATATATATATATATATATATATATATATATATATATATATATATATATATATATATATATATATATATATATATATATATATATGGCACGCTTTTTACGGCATCGTCCATGGGTAGGAAAAATATTTATAAAAACCGAT
>JABUQX010063337.1:35000-50000 GCA_015478945.1 Trachelipus rathkii
AAGTTAAATTTATTTAACATAAATGAAAAATGCATGTATGAAAAATGTGGATATATGACCTTAGGTTAACACAGTGGGTTATTAAATTTGGTTAACCCTAGTATTGTTAGGTAATTTGTTAGGCTGTACAAGACATCTTTGAAAGAAATTATCAGAGCTATGTACTACCCTGGCACGAGTACGGGCCTTTTCTTAAGTTAAATTTGTTATTTAAAGTAAATGAAAAATGTATATATGAGAAACTATCGTCTCTCTGACAGGATGGCTACTTTGTTAATGTGAGCATTTTTTCGTAGTTCAGTAGGATTAGATCTGTTAGGTTATACTAGCTAGGTTAAGTTTTGTCAGATATTACTATGTTAGATGTTAATGATATGGTACAAACTTTGGGTTTTTGTAAAGTTTTGCTAAGTATTGCAATGTTGATGCTAAATTAACATTGATATGATATAGATATGATAGAAAATTATAGTTAGGTTGAGTTTTGCTTGGTGATGTTAGATACTTTACTATTGTTAAGGTGTTAACTTTACTATTATTAACAGTTTATTCGTACGCAAAGTATGTTAGATTTTGTTATGATAACTTTATTGATGCTAAAACTTTACTGTTTGTAGTTAATTCACCTGTAAGCTATGTTAGGTATGTTATGATATTTATGTTCTTAGTAAAGGTAATGATATGTTAACTTTATTGATGTCAAAACTTTGTTAACACTTAGTTGTTGGATAGTATGATAGATAGATTAGGTTATGATAAAATTTGGATAGGTATTGTTAAATATTACTTAAATATCATTGTAATAAATATGATGGAAAAGTAGAAGTATGAGAAGATTTGCTATGTATTGTTAGATACTTTAATGATATTACGCATTGAACTTGGTCAAAGTTAGCAGTTTATTCATACGTAAAGAATGCTAGATATGTTATGATGCGTTATGTTGTTAGTTAATTAATTAATTAAGGTAATGTAATGTTGGCATTATTGATGTTAAAACTTTGTTATGTTTACATTTGTTCGTTGAATAGTGTGATAGATAGTTAGGTTATAATAAATATTGGTAGGTTTTGTTAAATATTACTAGGTTAATATTAATAACACTGATATATAAATAATTATTAGTTTTGTTATAAACATATTTACTATTACATAATGTTTTGTAATACATATTAAAAATCACATGGGATAGATAGTTAGGTAAAAATAAATTTTTGGTAAGTTTTTGTTAAATATTACTATGTTAATATTAAAATAACATTGATTTATGAATAATTAGTTTTTTTGTTATAAACATATATATTATTGCATAATGTTTTGTAATACATATTAAAAGTCACATGGTTTTTAAAGTCTCTTTGCAAAATATGTTAAAGTGAAACATCAGTTTATTCGTTCGTAAGGAATTTTAGGTTTTTGTTGTACATTATATTCTTGATTTAGGTGATATTATATTACTTTTACAAATGCTAAAACTTTTGTTACGTTAACATTTATTCGCTGGTCAGTGTAATAAATAGGTTAGGTTATGATAAATTTTTATTGTTTTGTTAAATATTACTATGATAACTTTAAAATTAACACTGATATGTTAGAGAAGTTCTGGAAAAGTGGGATTTTGTAAGTTTTGTAAGATGATGTTAGCTACTTACCTATACTATGCGGTGAATTTTGTTAATACTAGCAATTTATTTATACGTAAGGTATGTTAGATATGTTATTTTTGTTATAAACTTTAAAAGAATAAAATTTATGTTGTGGTCATAAAAAAGAACTTATTTTTCTGTAATATTTGTACCGCATTGATACTAAATACGACTTTAATCACTTATAGTTGATATTTTTAATAAAAAAGAGTAAAAATTTAATATAAACATACAATGTTTTTAATAATTTTGTAATGTTATACAGGAAGAGCATTTTTATGTAACGTTGTACAAATAATTAAGTTTAATTAGAACTTTAGTAACATGATAACTTATATGGGTCTATTGATCAGTTGATATTTTTTACTAAAGAATAAAATTTAGTAGCAACATAAAATATTTTTGATAAATTATATGTTATTTTCGTCCAAAGAACATTTTTGTTTATGCATAATACATGATCAAATATGAATTAAAGCATTAAGTCAAAAGAGCTTGGAGCGGATTGGTATGGGAAAGGAAAGGGGGAGTATAATGTTTGCACTAGTGCTTTGGGGTCAGCAAAATGCATATTTTTTTTTAGTACATATTATTTTCTTTAGTAAAAACATAAAATAGTTAATAAAGAAATAAATTTTCTAAAAATTATATTATTATTATTACTAGCTATAGGTTATAAGATTATTTATTATTTCAAATTCTTATAGGGACTAGTATAAATAAAACTTCATTCTATGGATGGCCCCTACACCCATTATGGAGACATAGAGTATATGCTGATATATATTAATAAATATATTAATTTATTATTTTTAACGATGCAAGTGATCGTCTTTGTAATTATTGGCTTATTACCTATTAAAATTTCATTTTAAGGGTAAAACCCCATTTTAGGGTTAGGAACACATATCATATGGGGACCTAACCATTTCTGATTCCTCAAGAATCATTCTTCGTTATCGTTCCTTCATCTTCTCCTATGCACTCTGTGTTTTTTTTCTTCTGCTAAGCACTGTGTGGTTTTCGTCCTGGGATCCTTAGTCACCCCTGAGGGTTTTGAAACTATCTTTTTCGAGATCTACGTCCGTATAAACATATACATTGACACCAATATTGTGCTATGCGTATGTTTGCTAACGGCGCCGCAATGGCCCGGCACCGGCATCGGTTCCAGCTGATTTGTTCCGGCGCATGAGACTTCTTCTTCCTTCTTCTTCATCCTCCCTCAGACACGCACTCTCTGCTTTCCTTCGGACTCAGAAAACTCAGAAATCGGCAATCCTGACCTCACAAACGGTCTCACCGATCTTAGAAACCTATACCTTGACGCATCAATTGTCAAAACCTAACGATGTGACGGAAATTTCCCAAGTCAACTACCAACATGACTTGGATTTCCGACTGTTCCGAAACTCCAGAGCCTCCGAAGATGGCCTCCCCGACCTTAGAAAAGCGTCGTTATCGTTGAGTCAAAAGAGCCAAACTCCTCCGGAGTTGGGAGCCTTGATCAAGTCAGCTGCTGACATGACTTGGAATTCCCAGGAATTGGGAACCTATATTTTGATACATTGTGTCAAAAATTAACGTAGTTAGGAAAATCCAAGCCAAAGGCCGATTTGACTTGGATTTTCTGACGGTTTAGACATCCTAAACTGCCGAAAACGGTCTAACTGACATTAGAAACCACTAATTTGACGTTTCAAAGGTAAAAATCTAACGATGTAATGGAAATTCTAATGTCAATGGCACTCATGACTTGGATTTCGCATTACTCTATAAAGGACCAAGCCATTAAAATTTTGACCCTTCATCTCAATATGACCGAACACTAAAAGCTTAGCATTGTATAAAACCATAACCAGAAAAACAACTTGCAATGGAACGACACCCCTTTACGGGGGTGCAGGGATTCGTAACCTAGTCTACGACGAGGTGACATCACCATCCATGAAATTATCATGTGATTGGAGGGACACGAATCCTCTGATACCCTAAAGGGGATCCTAAAATTTTAATAGGGGTAGCATCCCCCTTCGGAAGATGCAGCCCCACGTAACCTCGTCTATGGTGAGGTGACATCATCAACTATAACCCTATCAAATTTGATGATGATACGACCATTAGAACTCTCGTTCTGATATATATATATATATATATATATATATATATATATATATATATATATATATATATATATATATATATATATATATATATGTATATATATATATATCTATTATATATATATATATATATATATATATATATATATATATATATATATATATATATATATATATATATATATATATATATATATATATATATATATATATATATATATATATATATATATATATATATATATATATATACTCTTTCTCTTCTATATCTATATATGTATATATATATATATGTATATATATATAAATATATATATATATATATCTATATATATATATATATATATATATATATATATATATATACTATATATATATATATGTGCGTGTGTGTGTGTGAGAGAGAGAAGCATAAAATGTCAAGAAATTGATAATTCTGAGAAAAAGTTCAGAACCAATCTGATAAGTAACTAATTTTATTATGATTTTCTTTCTTACCTATATCTTATTGGGCCCTTTGACTATACGGGCTAATATAGGTCAACGGTCTAAGTGTTTATCTTTATTGCTATAGGACCTGGTTCGAATTCGACTTTGTACATTTGCAACAATAACTCATTTTGGAGTCACCAGATAGATCTTGAACAAAACTTTTTATTATTTAAAGCTATAACTAATATAAATTTAAAATTGAAATAATTGGGGCAAATAAAGTAAACTCAAAAATAATATATATATATATATATATATATATATATATATATATATATATATATATATATATATATATACTATATATATATATATATATATATATATATATATATATATATATATATATATATATATATATATATATATATATATATATATAAACACAAATATATATATATATATATATATATATATATATATATATATATAGGGTGACGTCATTCCTAAAAAAGTGTGTGTGTGAGAACCGGCAGACGAACAAACGCAGCAAAACAACAATAAGCATCAGCAAAAACTAAACATCAATAACAACAATAAAATAATAAACACGTACACCAACAAAAGTAATTAAGTGCACTTGTAGTACACTTATATAAATGTGCAACAACAAAATCCTCAAATCCTCATAATTTTCAAAATCCTTAAAAATAAGTACACCAAAAGTACGTCACCAAAATTAAGTACACTACTAAGCACATTACTAAATAATAATACGTCTCTAAGTCCGTTTCGTCATATTAAGTAAAACTGATCTCTGTGACGTCATGCAACGCAATACGGCTCTCTGATTGACCGCTGAAGTCATACAGGGCAATACTGCTCTGTGATTGGCCCTAACTATTACCATAATAATTATCCCATGAAAACACGACCCAAATGTATTGGTTATATATATATATATATATATATATATATATATTTTTAGGAAATCTATTAAATATATATATATATATATATATATATATATATAATATATATATATATATATATAAAATCTACCTTAAAATGCAGAAATATATATATATAATATATATATACTATATATATATATATAAATATTATATTTATATTATATATATATATATATATATATTAATATATATATATATAATATATATATATATATATATATATATATATATATATATAATTTTTAGGAAATCTTTTAACAAATATACATTTCATGGCATATAAAAGCAATGGATATGGGGAAATATTAATTCGAATTAATACTATAAATAATACTAACTTCTTATTATTATTATTATTATTATTTTTTTTATTATTATTATTATTATTATTATATTTAATATTATTAATATTATTAATATTATTAATATTTATTATTATTTATTATTATTATTATTTATTATTATTATTATTATTTATTATTATTATTTATTATTATTATTTATTATTATTTTTATTATTAAATTATTTATTATTTAATATTATTATTTTATTATTATATTATTTATTGATGATTATTATTATTGGTTTATTATTATTTAGGATGCTATTACTTTCACTTATTATTATTTAACTCTACTAATCTCATATTTATTTCATTATTTAATTATTATTATTTTATTATTATTATTTATATTACTTATTTTTATATATTTATTATTCTTATTTTTCTTTATTATTTTTATTTATTTTCTTGTTATTATCATTGTTCTGTAAGATATATTTCAAATTACTCCAAATTTATTTATTTCTATCTTATATTATTTTTTATTCGTAGTGTAATAAACTTTTTTAAAATTTAGATTGAAATATTAATGTTAGAAATTAGAATAGTTTATATTTCATTATTTAAACATTGATAACCTTTATTTTTATAAGAAAGAAACTTATTATTATTATAACAATTAAGTAAATATTTATTAATTATTATTACATTATTATTATTATTATTAAAAAATAATGATTTGTATTTTTAGAATTAATTATTATTTTTATTATTATTAAATTTAATTATTATTATTTATTTTATTATTTATTAATATTATTATTTATTATTATTTATTTTATTCATTATTTTTATTATTCTTATTATTATTCTTATTATTATTTTTATTGTTATTATTTATTTCATATTATTATTATTATTTATTATTTGTATTTATAGTTGTCAACTGTTTTTAAATCTTCATAGTATCCTCTCATTATTTTTTTATTATTATTATTATTTTATTCAATTTATTTATTATTAATTATTTATTCTATTAATTTATTATTAATTATTAATATTATTCCTGCAACCCCACACTTATTATCTTAATTTATCTTATTATTTCATTTATTATTATATATCTATTTACATCCATCCATATTATTATTATTAATTATTATCAAATTGAGATATATATATTAATTATACTCATATATAGGTAGTAACTATATATTTATTATTCAGTATATCACTGCTATTATTTATTTATTAATTTATTATTATTATTTATTAATTATTATTCTATATTTTCTATATTCTATTATTTATTCATTTATTTATTTTATATTCTCTACTCTTTATTTCTATATCACTGCTATTATTTATTTATTCATTTATTTTATATTCTTATATATTTATTATTATTATTAATTATTCTTAATTATTAAATATATATTATTAATATTATTAATTATTATTTATTATTTATTATTATTATTATTATCTATTATTATTATTATTATTATTATTATTATTATTATTATTATCTTAACTACAAACTCCATCTGAGGCTAATTTCCTCCGACTCATCACCATATCCTTATTCTGTTAACACGCGTTCACTATCTATACATATAATATCCTATTACTTCTTGATTCGATGACACCAGGTACAGAACAGCTATCTCACTCCTATAGGAACATCATCTTTCTAATGAATCTATATATCTTCTAGCGCACTCTCTCAATAATCTTCTGCTTTGCAAAGAATCTTTAATAAAGTCAACTGCCTAATAGGGGTTTGATAGGCTTGTTATGACATACCCCATATAATATACTCAACATTCCATATTACTTAATCTAATATTATTATTATCTTCCGTATTTTCTCATCTATTTATTATTATTATTTATTATTATTACTTATTACTTATTACTATTGTATTTATGGCCATATATCATTATCTCATTCCTCTACATCTCAACTACCTCATTAATCTATTATATTCAATTACATTTTATTATTATTTCTTATCTCATTATCTTTAGATGAGTCTATAATGTCCATATTACTTCTTATATTTGTTATTACTCCATCTACTCTTTTATTAACATTAATATCGTTATATATTACTTTGTTTCTTTTAGTTAAAAAATCAGAACTTCATACACACAATATAGCTTACTAATTGTCTCTCATAATAGTATGTTCGCGTAATGGTTACTAGTTAAACATGCATATCTTATGTTTCATTTTATCTAATCATCATTCAAATATTATTATTATCAAATCTCTTTCAGATTATTATCGTGGCAAAACTCTGACGAGTAATTATTTATTGTTATCAACGTGATATTGGAGCATTACTTTATTATTAGTATTTGCAATTACACCCTTTGGCCAATGATTCATACCATACTCAATTATCTTTCTTATTGTTATTATAATTATTTATTATCGGTTCTAATATATTATCCTTGTTATTATTTACAGTTTAACTCTCATTATATTATATTATTATTATTATTATTACTATTTTATCCGTAATATTGTTAAATCTATCTATTCACTCTTTATAAAGGGTACATATTTTTATAAGGCTCTCATTTTTAGTATTATTATCTCTTTTCATTATTTGTTAATCTACTATTACAATCCCAATCATTATTCTGGAACTAATGTCCTCTGATATTAATTATTTTACTCAATCTACTCAAATTAGAGGGAGCGCGAGGTTGGTATTATTTTTATCAATTACTTTAACGCTTCTTAAAGCTCATACTCATAATTTAAATAAATAATTATTTTGGTGAGCTTTAAATTTATATTATATCTATATTATTATTAGTTATTCTTATGAATGTTTTATGTTGAAAATAATAATTTAAGCAAATTTTATTCTTATCTATGTCCTTCATGTAAGGTGTTTATTATCATTAATACTGTATTATGTTTAAATCAACTTTTGAGAGATTCTTAAAATAATCTATTTATCTTTATTATTTTATTATTTGATATATATCAGGGGATTAAATCAAAATTTTTTCGATTATTTCAATATCTTTATTTGATGGAATTTATTTTACAATAATAAAAGAATTTCAGAAATAGTTATGGAAAGATAATCATTTTTTTCATTGTTATGTTAGATTACTTCTAGGTTTCCATTAAGGAAATTAATTTATTATAATATTGACATCAATTACTATTACTAGTACCTCATCAAAAGGAATACAAATAATGACTACTACTATTACAAGTAAATATTCATCAAGAATTTATTGTTATTCACTTAAATATTAATTATTTATCTAGACAAAATTACTTCTATTAGGCTATAAATTATCTTATTAATACAGAAATATCCTAAGGTATTAATTATTTTTTTGATTATTAATTATTATTTAGGTGCCTTTCTGGGGAAAATCACTACTTTTTACTTATTTTTATTAGAAAATTATTTTCGATATCTATTCGTCAATTAAATTGAATTGTACTTAGATTTATTATTTTTAAAACAATTTTTTTTTTATTTATAATTTTAAGACAGTTTTAGAAGACAATGTAAAAATTATGCTTTTCGAGTATGTAATTAAAATGATTTATAATGTTAATAATTTCTCTATATTTTAATCTAAGATACAACTCATCCTTTTACATCTTTTTATTGATCTTACATTTATTATTAATTATTACTTAATTTGATATAATTCTATATGTACATAGGCGAAGTTGACTTGCGATGCACCAATTTACTATTAGAGTAAATGAACACTAATACGATAAGAATCTTATTTTCTCATACGTAATTTGCTATTTAATTATTATTGAGCATATAATAAGTGTTAATTCTATTATTTCAATTTATTTTAGTATAACATCTTATTGAATTAATAGTACCCACTATTTTGTATCAATCTCATATCTTCCTTTCCACCAGTATCAGCTAAAAATGCTCATGTTCTTAGGAAAGAGACCAGTATAAGATACGAATTGGAATACGTTGGTTGTCACTGAAACTGAGGAACCGCTATTCTTCAAGTTGTGTAGAGAACCCTTGTATATTTTAGCAGTCTTTCAAACCGACCTTAAATTTGAAATCCTAAGTTTTTAAGAGTCCTTTAAATACTGAAGTGAGGCTTATGTTTTAAATCATGAACTCTTAACAACATATTTTGGTAATCATTAATTTATCTATATGGTTTATTTAATTGCAAATTTAAATTATTTAACTTTTTTAATTTTATATAATATTTTGTTTAAAATTTTTTTATTATATTGTAAACCTTGAAAATGGGAAGAAGGATTCTTACCCGAAACTAGTCCGCTAATAAATAATTTTAAAAATGAATCAAATATTTTTATCACCATCTCGCCTATTATATATATACTAATAATATTTATATATATATATATAATATATTATATATATATATATAATATATATATATATATATATCTATATATATAATTATATATATATATATATGATAAACTTTGAAAGGTCTCTGGCTCTTCATGATTTATAGTATAATTTAATATCTCTTCAAAAGGTTTTAAGTGATTGTACAATTAAGACTGTTAAAAAAAAAAAAATATACAATATGTAAATGGAAAATAATTGTTTTAATAATAGAATACATTTATAAAAAATAACAATATCAATACGTAGAAAATTATAATAAAAAGAAAATATATTGCAAGTTAAAAATGCCAAAAAGTACTTGCAAGTACTTTGCAAATTTTCAGGTACAAAAGGTGCAAAGTACAAGTACACTGGTTTTAGAAACTGCAAGTACAAGTACAAGTACAAGTACTACAAAAAATGTACTTAAGTCCAAGTACAAGTACATGTACTTGTACTTGAACCCAAACCTGATATGATAATATATTAATCATATATTAAGCTTATTTGAAAGATGTTAAAAATAATATATATTATATATATATATATATATATATATATAGTATATAATATATATAATCATATATATATATATATACTAACTAACCTATATATATACATAACATATATATATATATAATATAATATATATATAGTATATATTATATAGTATATATTATATATATATAAATATATCATATATATACGTATATCATATATATACTATATACTTTATATATAATATATATACTAGTAATATATATATATATATATATATAATTATATAATATATAGTATATATATATAATATATCTATAATATATTATAAAAATAAATAATATATATACATATAATTATAATTATAAGTTTATATATATATATATATATATATATATATATATATATATATAAATAATATAAGATATATATATATATATAAGACTAACTAAATTATTATATGATATATATATATATATTATAATCATAATATATATATATTATATATATAATATTATATATATATATATATATAATAATAATATATATATATATAGTTATATATATATAGACTAAATATACGACGATACCCTTGCCGTAAGAGACCCAAATGCATCACCAAATCTTTAGTGTAAGGTCTGTATTTTGTACAAATTAGAGTTCGACAGATTATTCGCTGCCCAACTCAAAGGCGAAGTATCGAAAATCGAACTAAAACGAACTACACTTTCCAAACAGACAATGATAGCTTCAATCAGAACTCAAGTAGCGCCATCAAGTTTGCATGGTATCATAACTGTACTAGGCCTTAACACAACATACATAATTATTTCACTTTTTTTTTTTACCAGATCAACTAATTAAAATAGTAACTATAAAAAATATTTTTTCGAACAATCAAAACTCACTTTGTTTATTTTTAATAATTTTTTCAAAATTGAAACTGCAAGGTCTGCAAGCACATTCACGCAGATTTTCAAAAAGCGTCCACTTTGCACAGCTACTGTGAAATATTTCAAACTTTTTTCCCATTTGCTTACGAAATCCAAGCTCTGTGAATCAGAAAATGCCAAATAAACCTTAAAAACTCGTACTATAAGGGTCAAAATATCCTGAAATATTCATTGGACTAACAGGCATCAGTCGGTATCAAAGGGTTAAGAATTAACACTGCATCGCCAGACTTTTCAACAGCGAAAGGAGATCATACCTATAATCGTCTTTTCACACTTGCAGAGTATCAAACTGAACTAGAGAATATCAAAGACGGTGACCTTTGCCCAGACAGGATTTCTTTCATAATGCTCAGTCATGTTCACCCTTCTGCATCAGCGTTTTTGCTGGATCTGTATAACAGAATCTGGATCGAATCTTCTTTTCCATCTATTTGGACTACATATTTTGTAATCCCTATTCCCAAACCTGGGAAAGATCCAAAGTTGGAGGACAACCAAAGATCAATTTCGCTGACCTGTCTTACTTGTAAATTAATGGAGAAAATGGTTTCAAGCCGCCTTCTCCCGGTTCCGGAGAGTTGCCAGGCTTTTCAAAGTTCCAGTTTGATTTCCGCAAAAATAGTTCGAAACGGATCCCTTGTTAAAACTGGATCATGACATCCGGGAAGCCCTCTCAACTGGTGGAATGGTCCTTGGTGTCTTTTTTAACCCTGAAAAAGCTTATGACACTCAAACTTGGAGAACTGGGATTCTCCTCAATCTCCACTCGCTCGGTTTCCGAGGACAGCTTCCTCTTTTTATTAAATACTTCTGTCAAATAGATTCATCCAGGTTCAGTGTTCTTCTGTTCTATAACGCCACGTTACTCTGGATGAAGGTGTTCCGTAGAGCAGTGTTCTAAGTGAATTACTAATTTGCTCTCGGATGCATGGACATCGTTAGTTCTATCAAAGCGACCGTCAATTTTTCTCTCTACGTTGATGACCTTGCGCTATATATTGCTGGTGCCAGGCTGCCATTCCTTGAACGGCAACTTCAACTAGCTATTGAGTAATTCAACTAGCTATTGGGTTAATTTCCATGGCTTCCATTTCTCACCCACAAAAACCTCAGCAGCACTTTTTAAGAAAAGAGGGAATCGAAGAACCTGCCACCTTCCTCCCGCGAATCTAACCTTATATTATTCGCCCATTCCTGTAACTTCACAAGTTAAATTTCTAGGACTTATCCTAGATGACCACTTAACATACGAAACGCACATTAGGCTCCTAAAAACGACTTATCATCAAGTGCTTGACCTATTACGTTATCTCACCTCAAAATCTTGAGGTGCTGATCGCAATTCTCTTTTGCGTCTACACATCGCCCTAATCCGATCGAAACTGGATTACGGCTGCGTAGTACATGGTCAGACCTCCCTAACTTTACTAAATTTGTTAGATCCCATCAAAAACGAGGCGATCCGTATCTCCAATGGAGCCTTCGATCGTCTCCCCGGGTGAGCCTTGAAGTTGAATCTAATGTTATGCCACCTTCTCTTCGAAGGGAATACATTAAGTGCACAAGCTATCTTCGCTTTCAAATCCCAATACTATCTGTTCTAACACCAATTCTGCGAGAGAGACCTCAGAGTCCTCCTTATTGGCCATTTGCAAACACAGCTTATAACATTCTTAACTTCCTCAATATCCCTATGCAAAAGGTGCTGCCGTTCTCTTATGATGAAGGGTATAACCTGGGTTATTCCCTGTTCCCACCATTTGCCTGGTCCTGATCTCTCTCTCCAAATCTAGCCATCCTGCTGCCTTGTTAAAGACATCATTCCTTTCTCATTCCGCAGTTCACGGTGGATTTACTTTACTGTTTACTGAGGGCTCTAAAACAGGGAACAATGTGGTGCATCTGCTGCCTTTTCTGACCGCAACCTCTCCCATACCCTCAACCATCGCGATTCAATTTTTACGGCAGAATTGATGGCTATAATGATTGCCCTTTCTCGAAGCTTATTTTTTAACCAAGACCACTGTTATGTCATTTATTCAGACTCGCTCAGCGCCTTTCAGGCGTTTAAAGCCCAATATTCTAAAAACATAATGGTATCCGCTGTACAACAATTTCTTCGATTGCTCCATTTTCGTAAAAAACAAATCATGCTATGTTGGACCCCCCTCCCACGTAGGGGTAACTGGCAGCGATATCACTCACAGAAATGCCAAAATTGCCGCCTCATCTTTTCGGAGCTCTTCTAGGTACCTCCCGAATGCCATTCGACAAGGTCGCCTCTCGTCAACCGATTTCTATCCTGCTCTCCGACAAGGCTTCCGGTCTTAGTGGCAAGTGTGCTGGACGAGTGATTAGCGAGAGGAGAACATTAGTAAGTGGTCTTCCTCTCACCGACGAAAGCGCTTGCACGATGTGATACTGGCACGCCTCCGTATTACCCACACCAATATCACTCACAACCACTACATGTGACGAGATCCTCCTTCCAATCTGAAAATTTTGCCTTCGCCATACCCCGCAATCTGTTCATCTTCATTAATTGTCCCCAACTGGACCCCCAATCGCCGTCGTCATTTTCCTACTTTATGGTTCATAACACCTTCTAAAAAGTCTATTCCCATATCTTATCTGAATCCTCCCGCATTAATAGTAACTCTATTTTTTCTTATCTCAACAACTGAATATTCTTTATAATATATGATTTTATGTAATATTAGGACTATTTATAATGTAAGAACATCGTTTTATTTAGTTTTTTATTATTAATTTTTGACTGAATATTCATTTCGGTATCCAAATTTTCTTTGGCATTTAAAATATGTATAAGCCAGGACCAACCCTTGGAGTTAATTATTCAACCCAGCAGTAGTAAAGGGGGAATCTTGGCAGGTGCCAGATTTGCAGCTAAATCTGGCAACTTGCCAATACAGGCATATATTTTTAGCGACTTTTTAATACTCATCAACCTTTCAGGACCATTTTTTAGCATTTTTCTTATATTTCAAACACTTTTTAGCATTTTTCTTTTATTTCTGGCACTTTTTAGCCTTTTTTATATATTTCTATCGACGTTTTAGTTTTTTTTTTATATTTCTAACGACTTTTTAGCCTTTTTTATATATTTCTAACAACTTTTTAGTACTCATCTACCTTCCTGGTTACTTTTTATATATTGTGTTTTGTTAATCATCGTCATAAATTTAGTTCCATCGTCTTTCGTTTAAGTCGCAAGTCCGTCGTCATCGGGGATCGCCAGCCTGTTAATCGTCGTTGCCGTCATTGCCCGTTTTTCCGCAAGGCCCTGCCGAACCGCGCCGCACCGCACCGCACCGCACCACGCCGAACCGTCTTTTTCGCTGTTTCGCATCCTCGTTTTTCTATTACTCATCTACCTTCATGGCCCTTTTTAATCCGAAATATTTCAGTTTATTTCACGTAGGATCATGAATGTATTTTTAATATCCACGAATGTATTTTTCATATGACGTCACAAACAGGTATCTATCATAGTACAAAGACTCGCTAGGTCTAAATACAATGCCCTATCAATTGGTTTCATAATATCCATTAGGCTTAAATATATATATATATATATATATATATATATATATATATATATATATATATATATATATATATATATATATATATATATATATATATATATATATATTTCTATATTATAATATTAATAAT
>JABUQX010063337.1:60000-65000 GCA_015478945.1 Trachelipus rathkii
ATATATATATATATATATATATATATATATATATATATATATATATATATATATATATATATATATATATATCACATTCATCACTCCAGCAAATACACATTTCACTCCACACCATTCATCTTCACCACTTCCTTTCAACTTTGTCTCGGTATTAACACACCAGCATATACCTTCCCTACAATAATCAATCAACTAATTCCCCCTATAATTCCTACAATTCTATTTATCTACCTTACCGTTATATATCTCTCTCTCTCTCTCTCTCTCTCTCTCTCTCTCTCTCTCTCTCTCTCTCTCTCTCTCTCTCTCTCTCTCTCTCTCTCTCTCTCTCTCTCTCTCTCTCTCTCTCTCTCTCACGTACACCGAAAAGCTTGCTAGTAGAAGAGTATGACGTTGTGTTGAAAGGAAAAGCCACACCACAAACCACTCATTTCATTATACCTTAAAAGA
This sequence comes from Trachelipus rathkii, assembly GCA_015478945.1. Taxonomy (NCBI): domain Eukaryota; kingdom Metazoa; phylum Arthropoda; class Malacostraca; order Isopoda; family Trachelipodidae; genus Trachelipus; species Trachelipus rathkii. Next base: position 60,451 of record JABUQX010063337.1, read on the forward strand.
AAATACGATATGAGTATTCCTTCTTCCCGACGGAAACCCCCTATACAGGGATGAAATATATATATATATATATATGTATCATAATATATATATATATAACTATATATATATATATATATATATATATATATATATATATATATATATATATATATATATATATATATATGACTCGACTCATGCAGAGCTGAACGCTGGTTGACCTGCGCGTAGCTGTCTGAGTTTTATCTTCCTGGGGGTAAGAATTAAAACGGCTGCGAACACGTTGGGAGCACTGGTTTCGGATAGCCGGCCTTAAAGTTCGATTTCCTCTAGTCCCCCCGTGTTACCTGAAGGGGATAAAGCAAGTTGAAAGGAAGTTTATATATATATATATATATATATATATATATATATATATATATATATATATATATATATATATATATTCCAGATGTTGTACGTTATCATTATCCGAAGTTGACAAATGCCGAAATTGCTGATCCCATTAAAATTTTCCTTGTGAAAGCCAAGGAGAGGATCGAGAGATCTAACAAGTAAGTTCTCAATTATCATCAATTAGCCTTAATTTGAAAGCATGAAAAGAAGTTATGAGGAAGATTATATTTTAATTTGAAAAATGTATAATTTGAATACCTTGGTTCTTGAATATTTAGTTCATTGTTTATTGCATGCAGATGATCAGTTTTTTATAGCGAATCAGAGGAAAGCCTGAGTAGATTGCTTGAGGGATTTGGCTGGGTATGTAAAAGAAGAGGTCTGAAAGTGAATGTGGATAAAAGTAAGTTGATAGTGATAGATAAAGATAGGACGCCATGTAGAATTAGTTTTGGATGGTGAGCAATTGGAACAAGTACTATGCGAGTTCAAATACTTAGGTTGCATGTTCGATGAAAAGGGAACGGATGATGCTGAGTGTAGTAGGAAAGTTATTAGTGGTAGAAAAGTAGCTGGAGCGAGTAGGTCCTTGGTAAATACAAAGGGACTAAATCTTGACTGTACTAGGATTTTACATGAGAGTATGTTGTTACCTGTGTTACTCTATTTTGGTGAAAGTATGGTGTGGAATGATAGGTACAGATCAAAGGTGTAAGCTATCGAAATGGATAATCTCAGAATTGTGTTAGGTGTAAGAAGAACTTATAAAATTAGGAATAAGTTTATTCTAAGTACATGTGGTGTGTAAAAGGGTATAAATGAGAGAATTAATGAGAATATATTAAGATGGTTTGGTCATGTAGAACAAATGGATGTATAAAAGTGAGTGCGTGAAGCTTTAGAGCGGATATTTTGCTTGTGACTAGCTTGCCCCTACAGGGCAATGAAAATGGGTGGCTGTTGCTGTGGCTTTTTCTTTCGACATTTTTGTCATTTTCTTCTACTAGCTATTTTTTTATCCGGTACAGCACGTACCTTAACCCCCTTACCTTTGGAGCTAAAAGGGAAAACAAAAATGAAGATGAATTTGAATACGAATACTGGAAGAGAAAGATTGAAAGATTGTGTTTACCGTATGAGTCATTAATGAATGATTTTGAAATGTAAGGTGAAATAAAATTATGATATCCACTTGACTCTTTGATGTGCACATGGATCATGTGATATATGCGTAGTTTGAAGCCGAGATGCAAGGGAAAGCATTCGATTGACCTTAAAGGAAAATAAATATATATTTCAAGCTTTTATGCAGATGACTGGAGAATCTGATGTGTGTGTAAGGAAACGTAGATCTCATGTATATAAAGTTGATGTTGGTTCCCTTTTCTATAGGAAACGTAACGAACACCCATGCGCAGATAATCTTACTCAAGAATAAACGATTTAATCAGGGAGAATCTCGAGGATGAAGATAAGGTGGAACTTCGTGCAAAAATCGATTTTTTTTAATTAATTCATAAGAATATGTGCTAATTTCTGTAATTATATAATGTTATTCAAATTAAAAGAAAACAAAGTTTACTAATTAACAGTACTCGATTTTATTTTCCCAATATATTAATTAATTCTCTCTCTCTCTCTCTCTCTCTCTCTCTCTCTCTCTCTCTCTATATATATATATATATATATATATATATATATATATATATATATATATATATATTTATATATATATTCATATATATATATAACTTATATATATATATGTATATATATATATATATATATACTTCATATATATATATATATATGTATATATATATATATATCTTTATATATATATATATATATATATATTTATATATATATATATATATATATATATATATATATATATATATATATATATATATATATATATATATATATATATATATATATATATATATATATATATATATATATATTTATTTATTTATTTATATATTTATTTATTTTCCATCTCCCATGTATGGCTTTCGCCCTGTCACTTGGACCAGCATTTTCTTCCTTCTGGCCCAGAAACTCTTGGTCCTAGAGCACTCTAGAGAAACGTTTCTGGGCGCAATGGTTTCCAATGCTAGTCCTTGAGTTATACACTCAGGTAGGGTTTCACCCTTTCAGTGGAACTAGCATCTTCCATTTAGCCTCGAAACTCGTTCTCCCAGAGCTCTTCAGAAGATCGTGCCTCTAGGCCATAAGATTCCAATGCTGGTCCATGAGTTCTGCAAGCATAAAAGTAAAAGGCCGGGTAGCTAGCCCAGTCACTCCTGAACTATGCGAAGAAAGAAAGTCTTCATATGTCCTGACTCTCGCGAATATCCATTCTTCTTATATTAGACATATCAATACTCCACCAGATACTACAGGTACCCATATATATATATATATATATATATATATATATATATATATATATATATATATATATATATATATATATATATATATAATGTGTGTGTAATTTTGATTTCATGTACCTCTTGTAGCATGCCTATATGATTAGATTAACAGTGAATTTGAGTGGCCTGCGTTAATTAGATGTACGTGTTGGTTAAAGGTTATGATTGAAATTAAAGTATGTCATGATTAATAGTGAATCGTGTGTTTGAATGAATGTAGTGGAAAGTGAATGGTTTAAATTGACAGTGTAGCGAGGTAAGAACATGAAATATCTGTTCATTTAACTACCTGAGAACATTCTGTGAACATCCCCTTGAATTTTAAGAATGTTTCTAGAATATTCACAATGTTCAGGCAATATTTTGATATATGGTTTCTGCAATGTGTGGAATGCGTGTGACATATGTTACCAATCTTCTCAAACGTTCTTCTGTATAACCTCCGAAAATAACAACAACAAAAATAACAAGCAAGGTACCCTCCACTCTCTATCATTTTAACAGGCCCTCTTCTGCCATCCCAATCAATAATTCTTTTCATCACCCATTCTATATGTAGAATAAAAGACATGGAGAAATAGCACATCCTTATAAGGATGTGCTATTTCTTCATGTCTTTTATTCTATATATAGAATGGGTGATGAAAGAATTATTGATTGGGAGGGCAGAAGAGGGCCTGTTAAAATGATAGAGAGTGGAGGATACCTTGCTTGTTATGGAGGTTAACAAGCAATGAAAATTAGTGTGGCGTATGTCACACACATTCCACACATTGCAGGGACCATATATCAAAATATTCCCTGAACATTGTTAATATTCTAGAAACATTCTTAAAATTCAGGCGGATGTTCACAGAATGTTCTCAGGTAGTTAAATGAACAGTTCATGTTCTTATAACATCACGGATCTTCCAAGAACATTCTCAAAATTCCTGCGGGATCTCCAAGGAACATTTTCAGGTAATACAATAGGCGGACATTTCATGTTCATGTCACATTCTCAGAACATAATTGGATCATTTGAGAATGTGACAGGAACATTCTCAATATTCCTGCGGGATGTCTAAGGAAATTCTCAGGTAGTTAAATGAACAAACCTTTCATGTTCGAATAATCACGGATCTTCCAAGAACATTCGCAATAATCCTGCGGGATGTCCAAGGAAAATTCTCAGGGAGTTAAATGAACAGATTTTTCATGTTCTTATTACATTCTGGGGACATGATAAGAATATCACGGATCTTCCAAGAACATTCTAAATATTCCTGCGGGATGTCCAAGGAACATTCCCAGGTAATACAACAGGCGGACATTTCAAGTTCATGTAACATTCTCAGAACATAATTGGAACATTTGAGTACCTGACAGGAACATTACTAATATTCCGCGAGGATGTTTTAAGAATATTCTCAGAATTATTTGTTAGCTGTATTGGATATATATAATATATATATATATATATATATATATAATAATATATATATATATAATAATATATAATATATATATAATAATAATAATAATATATATATATATATATAATATATATAGCATATATATATATATATGTTAAAAATATGTAACCAATAATAATATATATATATATATATATATATATATAATATATATATATATATATATATATATATAAATAATATATATATATATATATATATATATAATATATATAATAATAATAATATATATATATATATATAATATATATATATA
>JABUQX010063337.1:70000-90473 GCA_015478945.1 Trachelipus rathkii
ATATATATATATATATATATATATATATATATATATATATATAGAAAAACGAAATCCTTGCGCAGATCAAGAAGTGAAGAGTTTCTGAAAATGTTATTAGAAATTGTTTCAGCTAAAGGAATTGTTGAAAGCCGAAGATAGAAAATCTGGATGTTTTCCGAAAAGGAAAGTCATTATTCTTGTCTGCAACCATAAAGGTAGAGAGAGAATGAGTAAAAAGATGGGTCACACATTTAATGTTTACCTTTAAAAAAGGGAGAAATGCGTCTAAAAGATCAGAAGAATGACACAAAATAATGTTAGCAAATATGTAATGTACATATTTTTAGAGTGGGTGATAATTAATAGACTAGTTAAGTAGTGTTTTGTGAAAAAGGCGAAGGGTTACTAAGAAAGAGGCAAATCCAAATAGACATGACTCGAGGAACTGCATAGCTATTAATAGAGGAAAGTTAATAAAAAATATGTTTTAGAAAAAGGATTGATACAAGATAAAGTTACTTGGAAAGGAGTATAATTAACTGAAAATCTATAAACAAATACAAATGAACAATCCAGAACTGTAACTGACACTACCTAACCCCTCAATAATTTTGAAATGGGGATGAGAATAGTAGGTTAAGGGGTATATATATATATATATATATATATATATATATATATATATATATATATATATATATATATATATATATATATATACTTTGAATATATATTTATATATATAGATATATATATATATATATATATATTGTTTTCTTTGAAAGTTTGTTTAAAGGAATTGAAATAAAACTGCAAAACTATGTCATAGAACATTTAATAACATTCAAATATTGCACGCCATGTGTTTGAATTTGGTGAACGTTTTGATCTGTACATCGACGCGCGCCTGAGCAAAAGAAAGGACGCCACAAATACCACCAAAGTCTTTTTTTCAAAAGAATGAGAGAAGGAAAAAGTAAAAGAGGATGGGAAGAATTTCAGATTAAGGAAAAAAAGAAAAAAATATTGAAGAAAAAGCTTATTCATTCAATTGTATTACAAAAGAAGCATATCAAAAATGATTCCTTAGGATATTGCAAGAACTTTTGCCAATTTTAAAAGGAAATTTGCATATTTTAGAGAAATTTAATTTTTCTATGGGTTTTAAATTTAATATATATATATATATATATATATATATATATATATATATATATATATATATATATATATATATATATATATATATATATATATATATATATATATATATATATATATATATATATATATATATATATATATATATATATATATATATATATATATATATATATATATATATATATATATATATACCTAAATATATATATAAATATATATATATATATATATATATATATGCTTAATAATAATATATAGAAATATATTTTTTTTTATATATATATATATATATATATATATATATATATATATATATATATATATATATATATATATTAAATTTAACTAAATGGGAACTGCTACATGTATTTTCTCGTCAGAGAATGCTGAATGAGAATTTTGACACAATCAGTCCATATGAATAAGTATCTTTGCAAGGTTACCTTTAACGAGGGAATCTTCTCTACACTCTTTTCTCTTTCCATGAAGGCTTTTGAAAATCGTTCAAGAAACGGATGTCTGAACTTCGAACCCTTATGAATAATATAAAGGAGGGATTTCACCCAGAACGTCTGTGAAGTGCGTCCCTAACAGGAGTTTGGTGATATATATATATATATATATATATATATATATATATATATATATATATATATATATATATATATATATATATATATATATATATATATATATTAAGGTCAATATGTGTATTTGGTGTTCCTATTGGTGAATGTGTAGAAATTTGGTAAACGAAGAACGATTTATTTCCCTGATCTTGATAAACGATTATATGAAAATTCATTTTAAAGGTGACAGGAAGCAATTTAGGAGAAAGATTTCACCATGATTGAAAGTTGCATTAATTTCATTGTAAATGGTTGTGAGGTTTTACATTATATAGGAAGAGAGATTAAACTCGGTAGAGAGGAATATGTGAGAGCAAACTTATATGCAAATTTTCTCAACATTGAATTTAAATAAACAAGGAATGGCAAATTAACTTTCAATGCTCTGCCTTTCAAATTTAATCCGTTTTATGGATGGAAAAACTATTTGCAACTTTATTGTTTTTCAGGAAATTTATTTTTTAAATTAAAAAGAGAATTGAAAATGCTAGAAAAAAGTGCTATATCTCATTGTTAGGCAATAGGATTTTTTATTTATTTATTTATTTTTTTTTTTTTTGTGAAGAAAGTATATTTCAATAATATTGAAATTAATTTTTTTATACAAAGGTGGAAAAATAATTATAGGGTAAAACATTTTAATTTTTATTATAATTTTGACGGCCATAAAACATTTATTTTTTCCTAAAAATGTTCTACTTAACAACTCGTTTTATTTGCTCCATTAATGTTTTTAGTTATTTGTTTTTCTATTTTTGCCAAGTCTTCACTCCACCCACAATAACTTCCACAAAACTTACAACGCACAAACAAACCCACAGCATAAACACATTACAATTCAACACAAACGGACTCCACAACAAAACAAAAAAATAGAAGCCTTCTTAAAACTACACATAGCCATGACACAAGATACCCACCTATCCGAAAACTATCCAGAACCAAAAACTCTTTGGTTACGATGCCATTTTCCCATCTCAAATCCTCAAAATATCACACTCTATTAACTCTTATACACAATTCGCTACCATATACAAACACAACCGTAGAAACCATAACGGCATTAAATGACACCACCATCAAAACACAATCTTTCACATTGATAAATAAAAAGCCACACAACCTAATAAACTTATACATTCCCCACCACACCTCATCACACTTCCCTAGAAACTATAAACCAAACCTGAATAACATCACCCACCTCCCAAACTCTCATAGTGAGAGGTGACTTCAATGCTCACCACCCTACATGGTACAACGCCCAAGAGCAGACCATAGAGGAACCCACATCATATCTAACCTCGAAAATGTAAACATTCTAAACAACACAAACAGCCACACTGGAATTCCACCCCAAATCAACCAAACTTACACATCACCGAACATAACACTATGCTTACTAAACTTTCATACCAAACTCCACAGGCCAACACAAACCGATCTAAACTCGGACCACCAATCCATCATCATAAAATATCAAAACATCAACAAAACAAACTACCAACTTAGGAAAACATATACGCACTGCAAAAAAAAGCTGACTCTACAAACTTCACCAATTACATAGAAAACAACAAACGCCTCCAAAATATCACAAATGCATCAACACTCAATAAAGCCATGCAAAATTTCACATCTTAAATCCAAAGTAGTTAACCAAAACATTCCCATGAAGATACAACAAAAAATATAACCAAACCCTAACTAACACCTGAAATAGAATAACTAATTAAACAACGCAACTCACTCACTGCACCCACATCACTACAAACCTTAACACAGATTAACACCTTAAACACCCCCATCACTAACTTAACGAAAACACATTCTTCTAATAACTTCCAAACTTTCCTCACCAAGAACATCCAACACACGATTAACACTAGAATGTGGAAAACAGCAAAAACAATGAATAAACAATGTATATATATATATATATATATATATATATATATATATATATATATATATAGTATATATATATATATATATAATATAATATATTATATAGTATAATAATATATATATATTATAAATATATACTTATTATACTATATACTAGTATATATATATATATATATATATATATATTATATCACTTGTAAATATTAAGCCTATGCTCCGCTTATATTATGTATGTTGTGTGTGGGTACCCTGGGTTGCTTTTAAGGTACATATGGCAATACACTACATTAAAAACACTTTAATAAATTAAAACATTTAAAATTTGTAATCATATAGAATTTTAAATGTTTTAATTTATTAAAGTGTTTTTTAATGTAGTGTATTGCCATATGTACCTTAAAGCAACCCAGGGTATCACATCAACATATATATAATATATATATATAATATATATATATATATATATATAGTTAATATATATATATATATAATATATTATATATATATATATATATATATATATATATATATATATATATATTATATATATAGTATATATATATATATATATATATAAATATATATATTTAATATATATATATCATATTATATATGTATATATATTATATATTATATATATATATATATATATATTATATATATATATTATTACTATATATATATATATATATATATAGTATATATTATATATATAATATATATATAATAGTATATATCATATAATAATTATATATATATTATATATATATATATATATATAAGTTATATATTAGTATTATATATTATATATATATATTATTCTATATATATATATATATATACATATATATATATTATATATATATATAATAATATAATATATATATATATATATACTATATATATATATATATTATATAATATATATATATAATACAGTGGCGGTATCCAGAAATTTTTTTCGGGGGGGGCCAGATCAAAATCGTTTCTTATATATATTATATATATTAATATTATATTATATATATATATATATATATATATATGATTATATATATATATATATATATATATAATATATATATATATATGATAATATATATATATATATATATATATATAAGTATATATATATATGATATATAGTAATATACATATCATATATATATATATATAAATAAGTATATATATATATATATATATATATATATATATATATATATATTATATATATATATTATATATAGTATATATATAATATATACTTATATAATATAATATATATATAATATATATAAGTGGGAAAGGAACCAAATAATTAAATTTCTAAAGAAAGAATATGGAAAGTAATTTATATAAATTTACTAAATCATTTACCATAATATTGTTAACTTTAATCGGCGGGCATGAGAGTGAGCAAAATCGGAGATAACATCTTTCATTTTATGTCAGCATTTCGATGTATGTAGAAGGAGGGCAAGTACATTTAAGTCTTTCGATCTCCAAGAGTTTTCTCAGTAGCTTTCAGAATCCTTAATGTTTGAAAAGCTTCTTCCTACTGAAGCAGTAGACACGGGTAAAATTGCCAGTATTGCAACAAGATGTAATTATTTGGAAATTGTGACTGCGAACAAGAAACTAGTTCTTCTACTGCTGTTTTTGGGACGATCTGTGCCGTGATGCCATTTCAAACTTCCATAAATCGCATTCTGCTTTTACTAAATTTCTATTGGGTCTTTCGAGTCTTCTTGTAAAAAGTTACCAATAGAATCTTTTATCTTCTCATATTGCACATTACACCTGCTCGGTATGACAATTGCAAGGAAGAAATAATTTTTCTTTATTGATTAAAAACCTCTCTCCTAATGCTCATATTAAATCATCCAAAAATTGGTATAAAAATGGATGTACATTAATAAGTTTGTGGGTCGGACAGTAGGAATGTTGGCTCTGTATTTTTGGAACTTGTAATTCTTGGCATACAAGCAATTTCAATACACAGCTTCTGATACGCTTACACATTCTTCAAAAATCTGTGAAATTCTAATGTTGCATTTCTCTGATGGCTTCAAGTTAGTTTTAACTAAAGACTTACGAGATATGTTCCTGACAGCGACGAATTATATAAAATTAATTTACCTCTGCACTTTATATTATAATAGATATGATACTTAAATTTTATTAGTGTCTAGAAAATTTCGGGGGGGGGGCCTGGCCCCCTGCCCCGCCCTGGATACGCACTGTATATAACATATATAATATATATATATATATATATATAATAGTATATATATATATATAGTATATATATAATATACTATATATATATTACTATATATATAATGTATATATATAATATATATATATATATATATTTATATATATACTATATGTATATATGTATATATATATATATATATATATATATATATATATATATATAACTATATATATATATTATATATATATATATATATATATATATAAGTATATGTATAAGTATAAGTATAAGTAGGTTTCAGGGTATGATAAGTTATATATATATATATATGTCATAATAGTACTATATATATATATATAATATTATATATAATATATATATATTATATTATACTATATATATATATATATATAGTATATAATATAGTATTATTACTGAGAAGAGAGACGAGAGAGAGAGAAGAGAGAGAGAGAGAGAGAGAAGGCCCGAGAGGAGAGAGAGGAGAGAAGAGGGAGGCGAGAGAGAGAGAGAGCAGAGAGAGTGAAACAGAAGAGCAGTGGACAGAGTAGTAAAAGTTATTGGAGTCGCCGTTGAATATATATATATATATATATACACATTATATAATATATATATATACTATAAAAATGTAGTATAGTATAGTATATATTATCTATAGTTATATATATATAGTAATTATATATATATATACTATATATAAAATACTTTTATAAAACATATATATATAGTATATACTAATATATATAATATATATATATATATATATATAAATATATATATATATTATACATATATATATATAGTTATATGTCAGTGGGTACTCTGAGAAGAAGTACACACTTGGGTAGGCAGGAGTTTATATGATTATATAGTATATATATTATACTATATATATATATATATATATATATGATATATATATATATATGTATATATATATATATATAGATATATATATATCTATATATATTTTATATATATATATATAGCTAACGGAAAATTACAAAACATATTTTAATAATTATAATACGTACCTATTATTTGTATGAAAAGCGCTTGTTTTCATTAAAGTGATTTTGTTACCAAATATTAATTTTAAAATCAGCATTCACAATCTGAGTAATTTCTTAGCCTATCATTTTTTAAATGACAGCTCGCCAATTATAGATAAGTTTGGAATGCGTTCGGACAAAAAGAACTCAATGCTAAATAATTTAATTATGCATTATTTCCCTTAATTTTATGTATATAATGCTAAATACCCCTTAAATGAAGCTATATAAAATTAATATTCAATATCAGATCAATCAGACTCATTCGATACAAAAATTTCAAAGAAACTGCCACAAGCAACATATTTCGTACATATTTAGGGAAGATCGAGAAGCGAAAGATTTTCAATATATAATCATCGATTATTTTTATCGATATATAGGTAGGTACAAGACTATTTTCGCTCCTTTTATACGTTTGACGGATGAAATGACGTTCATTCGTTCCGCCTTGTGGTAAAGTAATTTTTACTATTAATCAGAGTAGGAAGGCGAGAATTTCTAAATGAATTCAATAATTATTATGCTATTATTATTGTGGTTGTTTTTCTTAATTTATGATGCAAATAGCTTTTTTTTTAACTTTTATAAAATTTTAATAAATTTAGTAAATTTATACATTTAATTTCAATTATTTAAAACTAAAAAATATTGGGTAGGAGCTACCACCCGCTACCCTATATATACGCCAGATAATATATATTATATCGTAATATTAGTTATATAATATATATACTATAATATTATAATATATATGTATATATATATATATATTATAGTAGTATATATATTTATCGTATATATATATATATATATTATATAGTATATATATATTAAATATATTAATATATATATATTATATTAATAATAATAATATAATAATATAATAATAATAATAATAATAATAAAAATAATAATAATAATAAATTAATAATAATAATAATAAATAATAATAATAATAATAATAATTAATATATATAATAATAATAAAATAATAATTCAGATACTTACTACTACTTATGCCACTACTACTACTTACTACTCTATACTACTACTGACTACTAACTACTCACTACTGACTACTACACTAATACTACTACCTCATAGCTATAATAAATATAATAATAATATATAATAATAATAATATAATAATAATAATAATAATATCAGATCAATTTACTAAAAATATTGTTAAATGCACAATAACTTAAAACAGACTAAAGAACATAATAATACATAATAATATAATAATTAATTAATTTATTCATAATGTATAGTGAATTGATAGAGATATAAATTATAAAAATAATAATAATAAATAATAATAATAATAAAATCAATAATATAATAATAACAGTATATAATAATAATATAATTATTATTATTGATATTATTATTTGTATTATTATATTATATTATTATGTATTATTATTATTATTATTATTATTATGTATTATTATTATTATTATTATTTTATTATTATTATTATTATGTATGTATTTTTTTATTGTTTATTTTTTATTTTATTCTTTAAGGTTTATTTTTTTTTATTATTGATCTATTTGACATCCTGAAAATGAACACTAAAACCCCTGGAATCACTATTGAGTATTATTATGTATTATTATTATTCGTGGATTTGATTATTCATTAGTGTAAGTAAGTAGTAGCAAGTAGTAGTAGTAGTAGTAGTGTGAGTAAACGGTAGTAGTAAGTAAGTGAGTAAGAGTAGTAGGTGAGTAGTTCTCCCGCTTCCGGAGCGAGAACCAGCCTTTTCGGATATGAAGGATAGAGTTGATAGATCTGAAACTTGGAATATAATCTATATTTGGGATAAGGACGAATCCGTGTAAATTTCAAGTCTGTAGGGAATGTATAGAGGGGTCACCCCCTGGAGAGTGCCGCCTGGACGCGCAACGTTTATACCCTTGTTGGCTTTTGCCCAAACCGCGAGATTGAGTTAGCCTACGCTTTATAATCGAGCCAGTGTTCGCTGCGCATAGAAAAAAGAGCGACGAGCGCGGCGCCGCGCATAGCGTGCACATACACCAATGTTATTATATTAAGTTATTATTACGTCGAAGATTCGAATTTCCTTCGGAGAATCTGAGTCGAAGATCCTGTAGGGAGTCGGTTTTTTTTACCGCACTCCCGACTTCGGAGTTCCGCCGAGGTCGCTTGCTTCGGCTCCGTTCTGAGTCCGATAATGATATTCTACATGGGTTAGAGTTAACGTATCGCTTTCAACTTGGTATATGTTCTTTAGTTGAAGGGGTGATAAACTGAATGCCGTGTACGCGAGTTTTGGTGACCCGTAGGGTTCACCGCCTAAAAGGGGCGTGTTGGCCTCTAGGCACCAAGGTCAAATTCGTCCTGGAAGAAACCAGGTAAGGCTTTAAACGAAATCGGAGTGAAAATTCTTGGATGTGTAGCTGGTATGATCGACGTAATCTGTCGGAGACGAGATTATATTCTTGCTACCCCCCTTAAGGGGGCGATGTAAGCCCGCCCTCTAAAAATTAAACTGATCGTAGAAGACTGGAAACTCAGATAAAGGTTGAAGGAGACGGAGTTGGAGTCGGATTCGGAGACGGAGTCGGAGTTTGGATTCGGTTTTGGTGGCAGGAGCTGGTCAAGAAGGATCATTGAAAAAGAGAAGAAGAAATGCAACAGAGTGCAAAAACAGAGGAAGAGAAGAAGAAAGGAGGAAAGTGCAAAAGCCAGAGGAAGGAGGAGGAAGAAGAAGAAAGGAAGAGGAGAAAGGAGGAAGGAGAGGATGGAGGAGTCTGAGAGGATTCAGAGCTGCCGGTAACCCGACTACCGGTGCTTGGGCCGGTGTCGGTGCTGAGTTAATAATACATTCGTATAACAACCAAAATTGATGTCTTTATTATTTATTGGATAGGTAGATTTCGAAAAGAATGGTTTCAGAACCATAATGGAAAAAAAATTAATAAAGAAATAAATAAATAAATAATTCCTATTCTTTTTGTTTATAACTTACAAATTTAACGTTTTTTAAAATACTCTAAGGCATAGAATCGGACTAAATCAAAAGCGCCCCATCCAGCCAGCATCCACCCTCCCTCCTGACATCTATTGATCATTGATCTATTGATTAAGGTCCAATTTTTACTAAAATTGTAGGAATACAACATGACATAAATCAGGTTCTTTATACAAAGATCAACAATATATGTTAACGGTAACAAAGTTTTTTCACAGTAATAAAGCTTACTTTAAGCACTCATCTTGAACTAAGAAAATGAATGTACATCAAAACGAAACTTAACTCATTCATTAAAACAGGAATAAAATGGTTAACGTTAACAAGTTTCACATCTAACAGCACAGTAGAGTAACTAACCATAACATCCAAAACGTAAGAACTTTTCATTCCTTTTCAAGCGTATCTTAGTGCGGGCGATCTTAATTTGACACCTGAATATGGATAGTCAACTAATTTTACTATAACCGTTGCCAAAATATCATATGCCGGTGAAGTATAGTTAATTTGTATCTCTGTGCATCTTGTGACATTATTATATCTGAGTTGCGGTCCTATGCAATATGTAGCACTTATTGCTGCTGATAAACTTGTTGGTTAATCATATATTCATAGGTCAGTATATTGTGTAAAGAACTTATTTTCTATGTTATATGATTTATCCAAAATGGACTACTCGACAATATTGACTTGAATCATAGCTCAATGAATCACAGCTCTGGCAGGGATGTGGTAGGGGCCTTCAGCCCGAGATGGGTAGTTTGATTTATTGATTTACTATTTACTGACTTTAAATCAGTAAACTATTACCTTTTATTATGATATTTTATTCAAGAACTTTTTTATGCTAATCAGAATAAATTTTGTTATTTTTTTTTGTTTGTTTGGTTTTTTTTTTTTTTGTTTGCAATTATTCGATCGGGATTATGATATTTAGAACGAGTTATGATGAATGTTACCTTGGCAGGGCTTTAGTCTTTTGATGTAAAGAATTTGTTAAGTTAACCCGGATATATTCTTAGGTCAGTAATGATGATTAGACAAGTTTATGCTAAACTTTTGTTTAAATATTTACGATATTAATGTAAAATTAAGACATTGAAATGTTAGAGATTGCTTGATAAAAAGGGTGAATAGGTGACGTTTTTGTACGAAAGTGTTAGGTACTTTTTAAACGGTTGTTTAAGCCGCGGAAGGTTTGTTAATGTTTAGTGGTTTATTCGTACGTATGTTTGTTTAGGTTTGTCCCGTTGTAACATATATTCTTAGCTCAGTTATGTTTATGCCTTACTTTATTAGTGTAAAAACGTGTTACAAGTCAGCATAATATTCCGATGGTTAGTAATATAAAGAACTTATTTTTGTGGTTTATGTTGGATAAAACTTTGTTATGTTCAGTTTTTTCGTTGGTCTGTATGATAATTGGAAAAGAGTTATGATAAATCTTGTTAAATATTTATTGCGTCAATGTAAAAGTTAACGTTAATGATGTTAAGAAGGTATGCTTGGAAAAGTATGAATAGTTAAACGTTTCTGAAATGCAAGGTAGTTACTTTACAGTGTTGTAAGTTGGACTTTGTTAACGTTAACCCTTTATTCATGCTTAAGTTGTGTTAGTTGTCGTTGTAAGATCATTATTTTCGTTAAGTTCATATGAATGCTAGGTTTAGGCTTTATTATATGAAACCTTGTTTATGTTAGCTAATATCGAGGGTTAGGTAATAATAAAAACTCACTTTTGTGCTATGTTTATTTCCGAAAAGATTTTTGGGGGGGGGTCCCCTAATGCTACGTAAATACAGCTGTTAATGTAAATTAACATTGAATGTTAGGATGATATGCTTTGGAAAAAAGAGTGAATAGGATTACGTTTTGTATGCTGGTGCTGAGGTAATCTTACTGCTGATAGTATGGAACGTTCTGGTTTAATGTTAGTTGTTTATTCTAGCGTAACACGAGGTGTGTTAGGTTTTGTCATTGTGCCTTACAGCAGTAATTTCTAAGTTTTCTCGGTCATCGCTCATACGTTACTTTATTAATCCCACAAACCACGCGAAACAGTTAGCATATATTGCGTTGGTTGAAGTCAGATAGACTCTTATTATTGTATTTGTTGTTGTTGTTGTTGGTGTTCGGTTTGTTGTTGTTGTTGTTGTTGTTTGTTGTTGTAGACTTAGTTTGTAGATTGTTGTTGTTGTCTACGGAGAATAGTATACCCTTTTGAAAGATATGGTTCGGTTCGTGGCGTTGTATTGCTTGTTTACTTTCACTGTCTGATTGTTGAAGAGAAAGAATCTCATTACCGTATCAAAGGGTTGTTTTACGCATACGATTTCCTTCAGATAGAACATTTTTTCGCTGTACTGGGTACGATGTCATCTCCCCACACTCTACACGCTGTTGTTTGATGATCCTTCACAAGGGCTTCGTTTTCCCAGCAGTGTGTGCATTTATATTTAATCGTCACGATGGATACCGTACATTGCTTGTATTCCTAAAAGGGTCAAATAATAGATCCTTTTATTTCGTTTGTGCTGGAGGGAATTCATCAAGCATCTATCGACATCGCTGCTGGCATGGCTAAGGATAAGGGTAATGTATCCAATGGTTTGACGAGTAGTGAAATATCTATCAGATGACAGTGTGAGAGGTCAAAATAGAATAGACGCTGCGTTCTCATCATGTGTAAGCGGTATTAAAACCCTTGAATAGTTCGCCTATTGGAAACGCCTCGATTGTAGATCCTTACATTGCGTAACAGTATAGGTTTCACAAGTTCGAAACATCTGAAAAATATTAAAGAAATGTCACAGAAAAAAACGAATTAACATCACCTCTTAACGATGTTGACATGATTGAGGACATAAATCATATAGCACTGGTGTATCTAGTATTTATAATATCCGAAACATGTGGTTTCCCCAGTGAATATACAGTAGTACAGGGAGTGCGTTAATGACTAATCAAGTTGGAAAAAGTTTACTTCTCTCTGTATGAGAGATGAGTGCTGCGAATCAAAATATGCTCGAAAAATGGTTTAAGTGTTGCTGAAGGCGGCATTTATCGCTACATCCTTTTGAAAGAATTTGAATCTCTTAGAGAGATTATAGAACGTACCCATCTTGAAATCCTAGTTCGCTGATGCATGATGAATTAATATATTTAAAATAACTTATATGTATCTGATATTTATATGTTTTTTATGTATTTATATAACGCTCTTTTCAATGAAAATATATGTATAAAAATGAAAACTTTTTTTACCTTCCCTCCTATGTTCGATTATTGACTAGTCTGACAATTTGGGAGATGATTGGTGGGCTGTTTATTTCGTGCTGGTTGTGTTGGTGTGTGTAAGGTTAGCTGTTTGTATGCTCATTAGTTCACTTTACAAGAGTGTAAAACTTTCTTTGTTTGTCCTTTACAAAACGCATTTAGGTTATTATGCTGTTCGGTAGGATTTGCTAATTTTTTTGTTAAATCATACTATGTTAGTAAAAATCTTAACATGTCAATGTGAAGATAATGGTTGCTAAAGTATAATGGAATAATGTTTTTTGTGAGTACCTTGGTTAGTTACATTTTTAACTGTTGATTGACAGTTTGGATCTTGTTAATGCTAGTCAGTTTATTCCTGCTTAGAAGTGTGTCAGGTTTTGTCAGTTTTCTATGGTATATTATAGTATCTAGTTCCATGTTACAGTCATGTTAGCCGTCTATTAATAGGAAAACTTTGTATAACGGTTAAAGCATACTTTCAACACCGGTCTAGATAATGATTTACAGATCAAGGTTATCGTAAATTTTTAGTTAAATATTACCATGGTTTAGTGTAAAATTAACGGATTGGTTATGTTAGAGACATTGAACGCTTGACAAAGTGGTGAATAAGTTAGTTTTGGATGTTATGTTAGTTATTTACTGGTGTGTAAGTGTGAAACTTCTGTTAAGCGTTAACGACATTATTATTGTCACGTTGCGTTAATGATGAGTTAAGTTTGTCGTTGTACATTATATTATTTTCTCAGTTCAGATGATGCTAAGTAAGCTTTATTACTGTGAAAACTTTGTTACGCCTTCAGAGCATAAATTTGTTTATCTTCTGTAAAAGAACTTGATTTTATGTTATGTTTAATCCCAAAAATGATACTCCAAAATGGACCTTAATCAATGAATTCTCAGTAGATCATAGATGGTCAGGAGGGAGGTTGGAGCTGGCTGGATTGGGGGTTTGAATTTAGTGATTTAACTTAGCTTTAAGGGTAGTAAAAACCGTAGAATTTGTAAGTTATAAAACAAAAAAGAATAGAATTTTATTTTATTTTATTTTATTTTATCTTATTTAATTTTTTTTTACCTTGATGGTTCTGAAACCATATTTTCGAAATCTCCTATCAGTAACATGATAGTAAAGACATCATATTGTTGTTATCAGCGAAATGTTTTATTAACTGTCAACCATCGTGCACCGCACCGGCTCCAGCACCGGTGTCGGTACCAAATCTGAATCCTTCTCAGACTCCTCCTCCTTCCTTCCTCCTTTCCTCTTCCTTCCTTTCTTCTTCTTTCCTCCTCCTTCCTCTGTTTTGCATTCCATGCATTTCTTCTTCTTCCTCTGTTTTGCACTCTGTGCATTTCTTCTTCTTTTTTCAACTGGGGACCCCCCTCCGGTGGGGTCCCTGGCCACCGCCGAATCCAATTCCGACTCCGTCTCCGAATCCGACTCCAACTCCGTCTCCGACTCCGTCTCCTTCAACCTTTCTCTGAGTTTCAATCTTCTAAGATCATTTTAATTTTTAGAGGGGGCTACATCCCCCCTTACAGGGGGGACGCAGAGGAATGTAATCTCGTCTCCGACGAGATTACGTCATCATATAGCTCACATCCAAATTTCACTCCGATTCGTTAAGCCTAACCTGGTTTTCAGGACGAATTTGACCTTGGTGCTAAGGGGCAACACCCCCTTAGGGGTGACCTACGGTCACCAAAACTCGCGTGGGATCGGTTTATCACCTTCATAGAACATATACCAAGTTTGAAAGCGATACGTTAACTCTAACCCATGTAGATATATATCGGACTCAGAACCGGATGCGAAGAAGCGACCTCGGCGGAATCCGAATCGAATCTTCGACGTAATAATAATAATAATAACATTGGGTATATGTGCACGCATGCGCGTGCGCGCCGCGCCGCGCCTCGGTGCTCTCGATCCTCAGCGCATTCGAACACCTGGTCGATGAATTAGCCGTTAGGCTAACTCAATCTCGGGTTGAAAGCCAAAAGGGTATAAACGCTGGCGTAGCGGCTACGCTCTCGGGGTGACCCCCCTCTATATAGCATCCTACAGACTTGAAATTTACACGATTCCGTCCTTATCCTATATCAGATTATATTGCCGCAAGTTTCAGAAACTATAGACTCCTAGTTCCCTTCCATATCGAAAAAGGGCTTGGTCCTCAGGCTCCGAAGCGGTGAATACTACTATTATTATTATTATTATTATTATTATATTATTATTATTATTATTATTATTATTCATTATTAATTATTATTATATTATTTATTATTATTATTATTTATTATATTATTATTATTATTATTAATTATTATTATTATTATTATTATTATGTATTTATTATTATTTATTATTATTTGAAGTAGTAGTAGTAGTAGTGAGCAGTAATATAGTAAGTAGTAGTAGTAGTAGTTGTAAATGTTGTGTTGCTTGTAATAGTCGCAAACCTTTTATTTTAAATGTTAAAAAAAATTTAAACAATATAAGCTGTTTGGCATGAAACTCTACCACTTACTTTTGCCAGGAAAGCTCCGAAATCGCATGCTCGGAGAAGGCCGTGTCGCCGTAAGCCACCTTCATTTTCGAACGAAAAGTATGAACCGTATGGGTAACATGGAATTCCAGAGGAATAAATCATTGAGGAGAAGACAGGAGCGAGGGGTACTATTATGAATGTATTTTAGACAAAGGTTCAAATTTGATGTTCCGCCTGTGGCTGAAACAAGATTGAATGGAACAATGTGAAACCTGGTGGAGTGGTGGTGAAATCGTGTATGGTGCTTGGTTCGTTAGAAAGGAATGAGATGGGAGAGAAGGGAGTTTTCAATGCTCGGATGAGTGGCCAGGTGGTATAGGAGCTAATGGTAGATTTTGTTTGAGTGAGTATGATTTTCTATATGTTAATTTAAGTTTGAAACAGGTCAAGGTTGTGTTGTTGTGACATCTGGTCCCATCTGATGGTTGTTGAAAAGAGTAGCGATTTTCTGGATAATATGAATGATGTATTGGATGGATAAGTTATTAGCTGCGATGATTTGTGTTCTAGGTGACATAAATGGTTGGGATAAGTGAAAAAAAGGGATAGTTTAAACAGGTTACTACTTTTGGGTGTCTGGAAGAAAATGAGATGGTAGCGAAAGGTGATTTGAACTTTCTGTCTGAGGAAGAAAAATTTATGTGTGAAGTAATACCTTCTTTAGGCAATAAGAGTATCATAAGGTATAGCGGAAGAGTTTTGTGCAGCGTAGAGGATGGTATCGAAGATGAAAAAGTAATCGATTGATTTTTGTGGTCGGGTGATGAAGGTGATGTTGATCCTGATCGGTGTTTGATGATAACTGAGTGAAGGGGGTTAGGAATGGGAATTATCGGATCATTATGTTGTTCTAGCTGTAAAATCAAGGATGGAGAGGAAGGTGATAAGGAAGGAAGTGGGCTAGACTTAAGAATGTTGAATAGTTAAGCGAACGAAAGGTTAGATTTAAGGATAGAAGGTATTTCGTAAAGTGAGCGGCAAATGAAATCAGTTGAATGTGAACAAGCTGAAATCTGAAAAAATCTGAAAGCAAATGAAGGAAGCGGTTGTTAGTAGTGCAAAGAGAAGTATGTGGATGTGCTAAAGTAGGGAGTAAGAATGTTTACAGTGAGTGGTGGAATGAAGAGGTGATGCCAGCTGTTAAAAGTAAAAAAGAAACGCAGTTGAAAGTACTAAAATCAATGATCGAGGTTTTCAAAAGAAGATGGTTTGGAATTATATAAGGGAGGGCAAAAAAAGTGAAATCGAAAAAGGATCTTGCATAGTAGGGAAAATAAAGAGATAAATGAACAGTTTGGAAGGAGGATGAATGGAGACTTACAAGGGAATAGAAAGCTCTTCTGGAAGGAAGCTGGTAGGGTTAAGAATAAGAGGAATCGCTTTGAATAGTGAATAGGGATGGTTCTTTCATAACTGATTAAATGGATGTGAGGGGAGAAGTGGGTGAACACTTCGAAAATCTGCATGATATTGGCAGATGAAGAGGTGGTATTGAATGTGTGTGGGTTTTTGATGATGCAAGAAGAATAGGTATTTTTGGGGAATGACGGCCAACTAGTAAGGAGAAGGTAATTGTAGAGATTATAATAAGTTGAGAAGAATGGCAATGAATGCGTATGATAGGAAGCGTATAGTGACTAAATCTTGAGTGCGCTATTGTCTTACATAATGATACTTGTGTGAAGGTATAGTAGTGAGACTATGGTCTGGAATGAAGAGGTATAGTTCTAAAGTAAACATGTGGTTCAGATATGGACAATCTTAGGGGCGTGTTAGGTGTGAGAAAAATTGACAAAATGAGGAAGAAACCTATAAGAAAGTTGGTGTGGTTGTGAAGAAATAACGTAAATAAAAGAATAAAGGAAAGTACGTTGAGATGTGTCATGTGGTCATGTGGAAAGATGGATGATAGTCGGAAATATATATATATACTAGTATATAAATAATATATAATATATATATATATATATATATATATATAGTAGTATACTATATATATATTATTATTATATACTTATATTATATATTAGTCTATATATATATATGTATATATATTATAATATATATATTATACTATATAAGTTATATATTTATAATAGTATATATATAGTATATATAATAGTATATATAAATATATACTTATATATATTTGTATATATAGTATTATTATATATATATATAGATATAAGTATATATATATATATATATAAATATATAGTATAGTATATATATATATATATTTATATATATTATTATATTATGATACCACCACTCACGGGCAGGCCCTTTTCAAAATGCAGGGGGCAAAAAAATAAAAAAAAAGTAAAAAAAATTGAAAATTAAACCCACCCGTTCATCTGCCTAACGCAATTCACATAGGTGGGAGCAGACACTGGGACTTAAATAGATGAAAGATTGGAATATAAACAGGGGAAATAAAGAAGGCAACGGACTTCAAAAAACAGATGTCGCTGGAAAGCAGGAGGCTTCTACAACGTGTTGCTTCTAGGAAAAGAAAAAAAATTTTTACCCTAATTTATTTACCATTGTATTGTTTTCTTAGAAGTCTAGATAAATAACCTTAGTCAAGGATTTCAATATTTAAAATTTAATTATATAACAAAGATTAATTTTTCCTTTACTTATATTTATTAGATGCATATTATTAAATTAGATAATAAAATCCTAAAAGTTTTATAATATATATACTATATATAATATTTATACTATTATAGTTATATATATATATATATATATATATTATATATATTATAATTATATAGTATCTGTATATATATACATTTATATAGTTATTTATGTATATAGTCTATATATAAAATATGTAATATATTATATATAGATATTATATATATACTATATATATATATTAATTTAAGATATATCTATATATATATATATATAGTTATATTATATATTGTATTATATATTATTTATTTATAGTTAATATATATAGTATGTTATAGTATATATATCATACTTAGATATTATTGCTATACGTATTAGTTATATAATTTGATATATTATTATAATAGTATACTATATATATATATAATATATATTGATTTTTTACACCCTTGCGAGAAAGTTCAGTTGAACTATTGTTATCTTTATGCACTCACTGGTGTTGGTCATGCTTCGGCGATAATAACTTTGTATTGATTTGGAAATTTTTATGCAGCATAGTTAATTAGGAAATTAAAAATCTTACATTGAAAATGTTACTAGTGATTAGTATTAGGTTTAAAACTTATTGAACGCATGTTCCTATAGCTTTCGTTGCAATAAACATATATATATATTATATAGTCTATATATATATATATAGTTCAATATTTATAGCTAGTAGTAGTATAGGTATATAGTATAGTATGTATAGGTATAATATAAATATATATTATATATATATATAATATAGTAGTATAGTATATATATATATATAAAGATATAGTATTATATAGTTACTATATATATAGGTGGCTATTTATAGTGGTGTGATCTTCCAGGAGCCGAAAATCATAATTAATGTACATCGCTTATTTTTAATAATTTCTAGGGTAAATACATTAAATTTTTTGGTAACCTAACTAATCTACGCTAGACCTAGCTAAGCCTAACCTAACGCTTAAGGTTAACCTAACCAAACTTAACCTAAATTAAACTAACTAACCTAATTTTAACGGAGTCAACCCCTTATAAATGTTCTATACTATATATTTAGTTTAATAAACTATTATATACTATATATATATATAATTATATAATATTATATATATCATATATTATATATATATATATATATAATATATATATATAGTAGTTATAGTAGTATATAATATATCTATTATTTATGTTTATATATACTATATATAATATATCTTTAGTATATATATATATATTTAAATATTTTTATATATATAAGTAATTTATATAGTGTATATATTATAGTATAATATAGGTATACTATATATATATTATATATATATATAATATATATATATATAAGTATAGTAATATAAGTATATTCTTAACATTAATATATATATACATATATTACATATATATATACTTATATAGTAATATATAATATTATATATTATATACGTATATATAATATTTTATATATATATATATTAATATATTATATATATATATAGTTATATATAGTATATATATGTATATATATATATGATAGTTATTTATTATATTATATATTATATAATACTATATTAGTAGTATATATATATAATTGTATATATATATATATAGTATATATATATATGTATATATATATAGTATATATATATAGTATAATATAATAGATCGTATATCTATGATATACTATAAAGTTAGTATAATATCTATATATGATATTATTAGTATATATATATATATATATTAATATGATATAATAATATATTACTATAATATTATATTATTATATAATATAATATATACTATAATATATATATATAGTAGTAGTATATATTATATAGTCTTAGTTATATTGTATATAAAGTTAGTTAGTATAGTGTATATATAGTATATATAGTATTATAGTATATTATATATATATAGTATATGATATATAATATGTATATATGTATGTATATCTATGATAGTAGTGATGACCGCTT